>VIAB01015551.1:5607-16101 GCA_009801035.1 Oophaga pumilio | reverse complement strand
TGCATATTACACCGGAAGCTTCAAATAACAAGTTTTCAGACAGAAGTTTGTTAGCTGAAGCTTCTGGTGTAATGTGCAGGGCTTCAGTATGATTTCCGGCATCCAGGAACATACAGCTTGTATTGAAAGACTTCCGGGGCATAGAGCATAGATAGTGAGGCAAAATACCAGCGCATGCGTAATACTGCTTTTATGCTTTGCCCAACTGTTGGGCAAAGCATACTGCACTCGCGCGAGGTCCCTTTTCAATGCGCACGCGCGGAAACACAACGGAATCTGTGATATTCACAGGTGAAGATGCGTACAGCAAGCCGAGGAGGGGGGGTGGAGAAGGAGAACAAGCCCCGCCGAGCCGACCTGAAAGCGGCGATTTGCATACAGCTAGAGGCACATTACAAAGGTATTTTTTCATCAACACTGGGGTGTCAGGGGCTATGAAAGTTACTACTAGATTACTTATGGGTCGCACTATTGAGTGATATCTTTATCTCATATCACAAAAAAGGGGTGACATATTCCCTTTAAGTGGATTACTGTATTTTAAGTTCAAGCACAATCTGACAAAACATTGGATCGTGTTATGCTACAGGGCTGCGCACATGATTTTTTTTCTTCAAACAGCCAGTCCGAGGAAAAAATTGCAACATTTCCGAATTTGATCGTTCGGCACTCGGCTATGCAAGTGAAGGAGTGCATGCAAACTATCGGACTGTAGTTGGATGATATCTGAGCGGAGTCTGATTTTCAGGGACTGACACAATGGAGAAGATGGAGAATTTTTTTTCTACATCTTCTCCTCTTCCGAGAAAATCAGATCACACTATGCTGATACTCCGATCAAGCTCTGATTAGAGTCTGATCAGAGTGTGATTAGCATAATCAATCTGATTTTCTCAGATGAGAAAACATACAGTCGTCTGCACCTGCCCTAATCTGCAGTGATTAAAGAAGGTCAAATCTTTTGAAGTATGACTTTGGAGATGGAAACTTACTGTCAGGGTTAGCGGATCGCACAAAATATAAAATAATAATAAGGTGCGATCTCAACCCGTGGTCCACCGCGCAGAGATGTAAAGCTGCTGCTATAGGGTAATGGCGGAACACACGGCAAGCATACTACTAAACATGACTGCGTTAACTTCACACAGTGTGAACAGAACACACAACACAAAGCTCTGTTAAGTTCACAGAGAGAAGGAGATAGGACTCTCTATGTAATTGCGAAGGAGATGTGTTGCACTGCGTAAGGCAATTGGTGGTCACACCAGATACTGACTGGTTTTCTGACCCCACCCCCCCACAGACTACTCCAATACTATAAAATTTCAAATTTTAGAGTGACCTTTTATTGTGGTCAGCCTAAGGCAAACCTGTGCAATAATCATACTGTCTGTTCAGCATCTTGACATGCCACACCTGTGAGGTGGATGGATTATCTCTACAAAGGAGAAGTGCTCAATAACACAGAGTTAAACAAATTTGTGAACAAAATTTGAGAGAAAAAGGCCTTTACCGTACATAGAAAGAGTCTTTGATCTTTGAGTTCAGCTCATGAAAAATGGAAGCAAAAGCTAAAGTTTATAATTTTGTTCAGTGTATATAAGCCGTAGACACAAACAGTAGCAGATTTTTAATCATTTTTTGTAAATGTGCTTCTTTCATTTTGTTTGTTTTAGATTAGTGATGAGTGAATACATTCGGCACTATTCGTTACTCGCACGAATAGTACACTATTCGGGCTATCCGTTACTCGGCGAGTAATTTGATATTTGCCTTGGTATATTCGAGTGACCCGCCCAGCATATTTGGCTCTTTATTTGCTGACAATGAACATGCTGGGCTGGCTTGCCAATCACAGTAAGACCGGCGCCATCTTTGGTGTAGCATTACTGTGATTGGCTGGGCTTACAGCGTTATAGGGAATATTTAATCCCTGCTGACGCCATCTTGTGCACATTGCAGACAGAAAACAGAGTAGGGAGAGAGTAGTGTGAGAATAGGGAGAGTGAAAGAAGCATATAGGGAGATTTATTGATTCCAAAAAGCTATTTTAAGAGCTACTGAGGGTGAAGATAAGGACTTTGTTAGGAAAAGATAGCGGAGAGAGATTTAATACATAGGGAAAGTGAAGGGAAGGTACCTGGGTGTTACCAGTTCACATCATCATTGCAAGTATATGCTGAAGATCTCTGCTATTTTGCATTGTGTGTTGTATATTTTAGGATTAGGAACAGACATTAGGATTAGGGAGAGATAAGCAGGCTTTCTTCCACTACCATAATCTACAAATCAGCTCTTTTTAGAGTCAAACAATATTAGTTAGTACCAGCATATGCAAAACCAATATTTGTGGAGCTACATAATATTCCTGCATAGTAGCATATACATTTTTTTTACAGCTAAATAATGTTTCTCAGTGCCAGCATATAGTAAAATTCTTACTAAAAGCTAATTGCTAAATAACATTCCTCGCCTATTGCTTAAATAGCTAATATTTATCTAGCAGTTGTTCGACTAGCGCAAAACCTGCTGAGCTATGTAAAGGTTGTTATTTACAAACAATTTCCCTGAGTCTGCTGTTTGTGTTTCTCATAAAGGCGATCTAAAAAATCTCCCAAAATTTATATTGGTTAAATAAATAGCGTATCTTTATCTAGCAGTTGTGCGAACTGGCGCTATCCGGGCAGAGATAAGCAAACGTCACAATTTACCACTGGCAATTATTTTCATTAGTCCGCTTTGCCGTGTGTTAGCAAGGCCATATAAAAAAATACTAATTTTCTAATGGTTTACTTAAGAGCATATCTTTATCTAGCAGTTGTGCGACTGGCACAATCTGGGCAGAGATAAGCAAATGTTACAATTTACCAGTGGCAATAATTTTCATTAGTCCACTGTTGCAGTGTGTAAGCAAGGCAATATAAAAAAAACTAATTTTCTATTGGTTTACTAAATAGCATATCTTTATCTAGTAGTTGTGCAACTGGCGCAAAGCCTGCCGAGATACGCAAACGTTTCAATTTACCTGTAATTTTCATGAGTCTGCTGTTGTCGTGCGTAATAAAGCTGATATCTGAAAAGAAATAGCCACACATTGCTAGATATAATGAATTTGTACATAACACATCTGTGAGGGTACTTGTGAAAAATAACATCAGGAATTTTTTTTTCATAAACATAATGCATTCAATAAGAGGAAAGGTGATGTTAAGGGACTTGGATGTGGTGGTGCCCGCCAAGGCCAAGTGACAGATCAGAAGGAGACTGCATCTCGTTCTAGCTTCCTGTCAAAATTTGGTCAGCGCGTTACACCACTGATGAACCCAGACAAGTGCAAGGATGTTGTGGGTTGGATGGCAGACAAAGGCTCCAGTGTGTTGACAAGCAGCACCACGAAGTCTTCCACACAGTCCAATCTCAGAAGCCAAGAGGCTGGGCCTCTGAATCCTTGACTTGGTCCTCCTTCCTCCCACCATCAAAAGTCCCAGGAGACATATGACCCCAATGCTGGCCTCCTCAAGAGGGTCATGAGGAGGTGGAGTGCAGTGAAGCCCAAACATTTGAGAACCCATGGCCAGGAGAAAGCCATGTTGGGGAAGGTCAATTCATGTCTGAAGTGGTGGAGGATTATCATGATGCACAGTTGCCATCAGGTCAGCCTAAAATCATAACTCAGAAGGAGGATCAAATTGATGAATTGGAAGATGACGTGGTCGATGATAAGGCCACTGATCCAACATGGCACGGTGCCACGAAAGCACTGCAGTGCAGAGAGAGATAGATCTGTAACACGAAAACAGGCGAGAAGATGTAGTGGTTTGACCAGAGGGAGAACTCGGTCAACTGTTCCACAGAGCCCCACCCACTCACTAGATAACAGGCCAAAGGTACATTGTTCCCCCGTATGGCTTTTTTTTCTGAAAGTCCTTCAGATTAAACTACTATATTTTGCAGCATTTTCCAAGCCAAGCTAAGAAGATGCAAAAACACTGCCAACCAGAGCACCACGAGCATGCAAAACAAGCACATGGCAGAACAAGCACTCCTGTTGGTGGGCGGAACGCCTGGATACAAAGTCTGTGTCTGAGGGTCAAACCACTGCCAATTCCCCTGTGTTACGGCCTTCCCAATCTTCTGTCCAGGAAGGAGGCTCTGATGTCTCCTGCCAACAACCTGCAGTTGCACAGACGCAACAGTCAGCGACCAATTCCAGTTTATTGTCCCAGTGCAGCGTTCAGTTGTCCCTTGTCAGTATATATGTCTGTGCATAAATTGTTAGTTAGATAGGACATACATATTCATTAGCACCTTACAGTGTCTGATGATGGGCAAAGACCATTGCTGTATTTTCCAGGCTCCTAAATGAGACTTGTGACTCTTTAATAAATTGTCGATTTCCATTACATTTTCTAAATTTGGGTATTTAAAAAATGGTGGTTGGGTATGGGCCAGTTTCTGTACATTTAAGGCATATCTAAGAGAATGGGCTAATACGCTTCACAGACCTATTCAGGCCGCAGACTTACACATATTGGAACATGGTCATTACCACACTAAGACCTTTACCTGAGCTCTGTAGCACTGCCTGTCACCTGAGTAATACACTCCACAGACCTCATCACTCTCTGGGACATATCCTGTAATTACTCCATTGTTGGTCAAAATCATGCAAAACATACATTCTGCCTGGATGGGTAGTTTCCAGAAGAAATCTGTAGGCTGGTACACATTGGTCAATGGCACTCCTGTCTCTTTCCCTTCAGAAGACTGCTTCCAAGGAAAATGAGGCTTGTACATATTCCTAACATGGGTTTCAGGCCTGACAGACTGACCACAATACAGACCCGCGCTTGCATTCACTGTATTCAGAGTTTAATTATAATGCTTTTGGTGTTTAGTAGAATCCAATTTACTGACATTGATCATACAGCTCCCCCAACTCCTGTATTATATTCACCTTACAGCGGCTTCACCCGCTATGACAGTGGCTCCATTGGGATCCGGTGGCCAAAATGAACTGTGGAGCTCACAAAACTCAGGTTTCACTTCACCTGCTGGCCCTCTGAAAATGTGAAGCGACCGATGTATACATGGCGGTGGATGTGGTGATGGTTGAGGGGCGAGGCCCAAATTTCAAATGTGCATGTTTTAGCTGGCAATGTAAAGAGATGGGGAATATGTGTTCCACTATCTTGCTAACTATTTGGAATGAGGAAGAGACCTCCCAAATATAGGAGTGACCGCTTTCCCAAATGTTTGATACAGGGCCACCTGAGGGCCCTTCCCAAACTCAGATTTCACAGCACCTGCTAGCCCTCTGAAAATGTCAAGTAAGGGTCGCATAATGACATGGCGGTGGACATGGTGGTGGTAGCGGGGAAGCCCAAAATTCAAATGGGCATGTTTTAGCTGGCATTGTAAAGTGATGGGGAATATGTATTCCACTATCTATCTAACAATTTGAAGTGAGGGAGGCACCTCCCAAATGTAGGAGTGAGAGGCCACACAGCTGTTAAATTAAAAAATAAAGCCAAAGTGTTCCGTGTGAACATATGCTAAAGGGGAGGCATATTTTTTTATTTTTTTTACTTGCATTATATACATGTTAAATGAAGAAAAAAATGTTGATTAGCATTTTTCCTTTAAAAAAAAATTTAGGTTTGGTAGGTATTTTATTAAATCCATAAAACTGGTGCAATAGTCTGACAACATTAGATACCATATGTGAGTCAGAATGGCTTGCAGGCATCTTCTCCATGCTGTTCCCATTTAGTTTTAGCTCTTTCCCATCCATTTTAGCTTTTTTCCCAGGCCCCCAGACCTGTTTGTCGGGTCCAGTAGAAAAATATTCGACTTTCCCATTGACTTGAATTGGATTCATTATTCGGTATGAATACAAGGATATTAGAAATTATTTGTGCCGATTTCTTGAATCCAAAAATTTCACTATTCGCTCATCACTATTTTAGACTCTTTTGACGGAAAAAATGTGGTTGCAAAACAGTACAAGTAGAGGACCCTGGTGACTGAGCAACCCTTGATCCACATACTGTAAGATACTACTGCAATACCCAACTAATGTTGGATCGGGTTATGTTACAGAATTTGCATTGGGGCCCAGGAGCCAGGCATCCAACTTATTGTTACCTACTGTATCTTTTATTACTTTTAGTGCTGAACTTTGCTCATGGCTTAACTTATGAATTGACTGTTCCAGGGAGCATTCAACAAGGCAAAAATCAAAGTTCACTTCCTGATAAAACATTTAACTCAAAATTGCCTGCATCTGAGAAAATTACTGGCACTTGACTTATTCCTTGCAAAGACCATATTAAGGTCCAGGAGGCACTCATTATGGGTGACAGAAAGGCAATTACGGCAGCTAAAGAGGAAAGGATTTGTTACTGTTAGAACAGTCAGAATGTGGAATGCTCAAAACAAGAGTAATGGCAGCCACTGTAACAGCTTTTAAAAAATGTACAAAATATACATATTTGCGCTGTAGTTCATTTCCCAGAAGGGAAACAAAACTGAAGGCACAAGTCCACAAGGGGAGAGGAGATCCAATAGACCAGTGATGTCACAGTGCTAGTTGATGAATAGTTGGAGGATCTAGATGGAGTAAAAACCCAGCAGTAAGGTTAGCAGTAAAAATTGCTGCAACTCTGTCCATCTTAGATAGTATAGATGTGGGTTAAGTTAATATAGATTATAACAACATTGCCATACATAGATGGGAAAATAAAGTGCAGATTCGGATTCTCCGTCTGATATACCCCTCGATTGGACAGGTGAAACAGAAGACTATGTGAGTCGATAGGACAAATAGTCACATTCGTAATAGTCAAGCTATATATAAAAATAGTCAAAGTTATCCTTTTAGTCCACAAGGAATCAAGTGACAAAAAAACTTTTACCTCTTATAAGTGGTAAACTGTGTCGTTGATTAAATATCCCGAGGATGAGGGCGTGTATCTTCTGTAGCGTCCGGTAGATTCATGAAGACAACTGGTTTGGTAAAGAAGATGAAATTGGAGCACTGTCCCGGCTGGTGACAGATGCTCTATGCAGCTCTTCTAGTGACACATGGGCGTGCAGACACTTAAGTTAGGTCCTTCATGATGTCGGCATTGGCCTGGGAACAGGACCTTCATGATTTAAGTGGTTGCGTGGTACGCACGTGACATAGACTGGTAAGAGGCGCCAAGAGGACCAAGAAGTTCCTACGTGTTTCGGAAATGGGGCCGTTTACTTCATCAGGGATGGTCCTGCTCTTTACATGGCTGCTTTAAATACATTTGTTAATGCCTCTCAGGTGTAAATTAGTGGAATATGAATAATTCTACCTCACTGTTTAACCTTTGTGGTTTCAGGGAGTCCAATTGGAAGATCCTACGGCTCTCGGCCCGTGAAATTTGTTTAATATAGTTACATTTGCGCCAATGTTTGTGGCTAATTTGTATGCCTGTTACTACTGTGCCCTGTACCAAACCCCATGATGTTCTAAAAAGTGCTTTGATAAGGGATGGCCATCTGATAAAGTGACAGATTTTATATTTTATGTCCCCTTTGTTGATGGTCATTTGTTTTTTAGTATGTAGGGTTTGGCATGAAAAAAAAAACCCTTCTACATTGCTCTGGAGAAATAAGCAAGGTATTTTTGAGTGATTTTCCTGAACTGATGGTGCAATAATATTCCCCAAGTTACAAGCTTTTTTATATATAAACTTGGGGTGTATAGGCAGTTTTTTCTCCTATGACTTTGGCATCCTTCATGATGTCCCAATGTCTTTTTATGATTCTTTTAAGGATTTGGGCGTTGGAGTTATATTGGGTGATAATGGGCATATCCACAATTTCTTTACAGTTTTCTCTTCTCCCTTTGTCTCCAAAGAGGAGGTCTGTTCTAGAATTCTCTTCTACTTTCTTTCTAGCTCTCATAATGAGATGGTTCTCATATCCTTTACTTTGAAATTAGTTTGAGAGTATTTTGTTTCTTCATCGAAGTCTTCAGGTTTGGAACAATTGCAATAGGCCCTCATATATTGATTTCTGGAGACCTTAGTTAGCCAACTCGGAAGGTGGCAGCTATCTACAGAAATATAACTATTGGAGTTCATGGGTTTATTGAACGTACAGGTATGTATAGATCCTTCCTCAATAAATATACTCGAATCTTTTAAAAAATGGCTGGATGATTTCCTCAGTACAAATAATGTTGTGGGTTATAGTTAATTTAGTGACAAAAAGTATGAGTTTAGGATGAAGTTTGATCTTGATGGACCTAGGTCTTTTTCAACCCTTGTAACAATGTAACTATATGGGATGAGTGAACGTGTGCTCGGTAATACCCAGATATCACTCAAGTATCAAGTGCTCGGATGTGCTTGCCACTCAGCCAGCATTACCCACTACTCAAATTTTAAACTCGAAACCCCACCCCTCATGTTTGACACCTGTTACACATCCAAAAAGCATGCAGAGATTGCCTTCGAGTCACTGTAATGCCGTAGTCATCTTGGTAGCGTCATTACTGTGATTGCCTTGCCACATTCCCTCATCAGAGGTTATAAAACGACCAGGCTCTACCATACTCGGCTAACTAATACTGTTTCTCAACTCAAGGACAGTTCTTTTTGGAGGGAGAGAGTGCATGTCCAGGGCTGTGTGTGCACAGTTTAATGAATCAGAGTCCTCTAGTGTTGATGCAGATGCTGATGCTGAATCAACATACTATCAGTCCTTTTAAGGGCAAATCTTGTGCTTTGCTGTTTGTGTCAGATACATTCTGCATTTAGCCTAGGTAGGAACAGTTGCAGGAGCAGGGAGAGTGGCTGAATGCAGACTCTAAGCAGAGGTTTTGCAGGATTTTGCAGTCCGCTGCAAAATATATAGCTGTTGACCACATATTTTGGGGGCGGTGAAAAAATTTATGATATTGTCATCCACAGAGTATGACATGCTTTGTGGTACATTTCTGTGTTATATAACACTCCCAAAATCATTGAAATTACTCATCCATAGAGTATTAGGTGTTTTTTGTTAAATTTCAGTGGTATATAACATTCCAAAACAGAGTTGAAAAATATTTCTGGATTCAATTACTCACCCATAGAGTATTACGTGTTTTATGTTACATTTTTGTGGTATTGAATTTTTCTCTGGATTCAATTAATCATTCAAAGAGTATTACCTGCTTTCTGTTACATTTCAGTGGTATATAACACTCCAAAATGCTTTGAAAAATATTTCCAGATTTAATTACTCACCCATAGAGGATTATGTGCTTTCTGTTACATTTTGGTGGTATATAACATTACAAAAAAATCATGGAAAATTTTTTCTGGACTCAATTAGTCATCGATAGAGTATTATATGCTTTCTGTTACAATTCAGGAGTATATAACACTATAAAAAAGTGTTGATAAGTTTTTTGGATGTAATTGCTCACTCATAGAGTTTAAAGTTGTTTTTGCTACATTTCTGTGGTATATAATGCTACAAAAATAGTTGAAAATGTTTTCTGTTTTCAATTAGTCATCCATAGGGTGTGCTTTCTCTTAAATTATGGTGGTGTATAACACTACAAAAAAGCATTTCTGGATTGCATTTGTCATCCTTACACTTTCACTTGCTTTGTGTTACATTACGGTGGTATCAAACTCCAAAAAAAAGCTTTGACTGCTGCAAGTGACTAAATGCTTTTTTATTATTAAAAATAAAGTTGATTTCAACACACCTAGCAATTAGAAAATGCATAAGGCATTCGGTAAGGGACTGGGAAGTGAAAGTGCTGATGATGGTGCATGCAGATGCCAGGACGTGGGGCAGGTGCGACTACACCTATTGCTAGAGCAGAAAAATCACTTCCTTCCATGACACACAGGTTACTGTCAAATTTTGCAGGGAGGCACGGTACACCAATTCTGAAGCCACATAAGTGCAAACAGGTGGTTGGCTGGATAGCAGATAATTCTTCCAGCATGCGTGGCAGCATCACAAAGTCTTCCACACTGTTGAGTCTCACCAGCCAAGAGTCTGGATCACTTAATCTTTACCCTAAACCTCTTTCATCCCACCATGTTTAGTCCCAGGAGACTAGTGATCCCACACTAGGACAATCCGAGGAGCTCTTTACAACATATCTTGATGGTGGCCTCTCACTCTGCTTGGTCCAAGAGGGACAGGAAGAGATTCTGTACCATTTATGAGTTTAAGATTACCACAACTACACTTTGCTTACCATATTTGAATAAGGCACAACAGTTGGTGCCTTCAAGGGTGTATAGATGACAGTGCTTGTAATTTATCACAGGCTCTGCACTTAGTGCACAGCCTTTATGAGTCTAGGAGTAGCATTACATTACAATTTGAACATATTGTGTATGAGGCCCTTCTTTATGTCCAATACAGGGGGTATCAGAGTCCCTCTTCCATCTAATTTTGACTCTTCTTGCTTTCTTCTGAAATTTCACTAAAATTTTATTTTTTTTA
>VIAB01015548.1:43933-55553 GCA_009801035.1 Oophaga pumilio | reverse complement strand
AAGAAGTTTAGAGGTAGCCGGGGTGGAAGTGTCAATGGGGATATATCTTTTCTATTCTAACCTGTCAGTGTGATTTTACTGTAAGCGGCACATGAATTGCCAGCTTTTCAAAGGACACCAGTGTGTAAAAATTGGACAGCTCTTGCATGGTCCGAGTGCTATGAGATTTTTTTCTCGCACCCATAGTCTAGAATTGATGAGTCTCGGCTGAGTCTCGGTGACAATCACAGCATGCTGCAATTTTACACGCATGCTGAATAAAGCTGAGAAAATAAACGCTGATGTGAGCTGCCCCATATATTAACACTGTGCTGAGTGCAGTGTGATGCTTTCTCGCATAGCACTCGTCCGTATTCTACTGGAGTGTGACGCCGGCCATAGCTGCATACTGTGTACATTAGCACTGGTGCATATTGACAATCTTTTACTTATATACAGTAAACCCTGGTCTCATACATCATTCTATATAAAAAAGCTAGAGTGCAGTCCACCAAAATATATGCAGGTAAGTAAAAATCCTTCTCAGAACGCGTCTTGTGAACAGATGAGCCCAAGATAGAACTTTTTGGTAAAGCATATCAGTCTATAGTTCACAGACAATGGAATGAGGCCTACAAAGAAAAAAAAAACAGTACCTATAGTCAAATATGGTGGAGGTTCAAAGATATTTTGGCATTGTTTTGGTGCCTTTGTCAATGAGTGCCTTGACTGTGTGCAAGACGTTATTAAATCTGAAGATTACCAAAGGATTTTGGGTTGCAATATAGCGCCCAGTGTCAGAAAGCTAGGTTTGAATCCCAGGTGATGGGTCTTCTTGCAGGAAAATGACCCCAAACATACTTCAAGAAGCACCCAGATATGGATGGATACAAAGCTCTGGAGAGTTCTGAAGTGGCCAAAAATAAGACCAGATCTAAATCCCATTCGAGACCTGTTGAAAGATGTTAATTTGCTGTTCAAAGAAGGTGCCTTTCAAATATGAGAGACCTGGAACAGTTTTCCAAAGAAGAGTGGTCCAAAATTCCATTTGAGAAATGTAAGATGCTTTCTGACGCTTATAGGAAGTCATTGATTGCAGTTATTTATACCAAAGTGTGTGCAATCAAATATTAAGTTGAGGGTGCCAACAATTTTGTTCGTCCCATTTTGTTGGCTAGGTGTGAAATGATGCTAAAATTGCCTTTTTTTCTCTGTTTTATTCTGTTTTTCCAATACACACAAAGGAAAAAAATATGTGTATAACATGACATTTGTAATTGCAATAATTTTCAAGGAGAAATGCTTCATTTTCATGAACAATTTTAAGGGTGAAAACACTTTCAGCCATGACTGTGTTCTGTACCTAACTTTTATACGGTTTTGCTTGCTGAGACTGCATCTTTCCCAGTTGATGATGGCTAATTTATTCAGCCATCATAGGCCTCTACAGCTACAGGTGAAGTGGAGCTTCATGTTACATGCTCCTATCAATCTCTGATAGTTGTATTTAACACATACTGGAAGTGGGGGTGCATTATTCCACGTGCACTAGTGATCTGATCGCGGGGCACCGATGACTTGCCATGACAGTCAGGGATCTGCTGAAGGACTCAAAGCTTATCATGATAATTCTCCAGTGAAAGCCACTATTGCTGCTGATACTGATGCAGAAAAACATTGATCCGAGTAGGTTCTGTTTTTTTGCCGAATCTTACTTGGACCAAAAATACGATCGACTGCACAAGCCATAAGGCTGATTTATTAAGCTTTAGAGCAGAAAATGTTGCAATCATTGGCAAAAAATCTGCAAGTGTTAGTAGGAGCTTTATATCAGAATACGCTGCAAACTGTCATGCAATTCTGCACATTCTAAGAGTTTGGGAGGTGTCAATTTACTTTTTTTTACTTCAAAACTTTGAAAATATGCTAAATATATTGTCATGTATGTTAGAGTTCGAGTTCCCAATGCTGCTCAAGGGGAATCTTGAACCATTCACGCTGTGGTCTCCCATCCGTTTCCGGCCGCAGTGGAGTCTGCTCAGCAGAGACGTCGGTCCCAGTGTCTTGCCCGGTCTAATACTGTGCAGAGACTTACTGCTGCCTCTCCTGGATCTTCAGTTATAACCAGTGCTGGAGCAGGCAGATTTGGGACTAGGTCCTCAGTTTCTTCTTCTGAGCATGCCCCGGGCAAGATCTCCCATTGGAGATCAGGGGTCATATGCTCAGATACAGCTACGACTCCTATTGGTCCTCCAGGAAGGTCCTGTAGCTGTTTGTGATATGAAGCAGCTTTCTATTGGTCCTTTCTGGAAGGTCTTCTACTCGTGGCTGCTATGAAAGGTTGTCCTGACAGCACGGCCGTGCGCTAGTATCAATTGTGTAATGTGCTTTGCGCCAGTGTGATCATGCACGCATGTGGTTAGGGCTCGGCTGAATTAAGCCCCTAGAATATCGGCACCTCCGGTGAGGAGTTTTGTATGCATGTGTTCAGGGCTTGGCTGAAATAGCCTCTAGAATACCCGCTACTCGGGTGAGGAGCTGCTTGTTTGCGTTGCTGACTGCATGACCACGGACTGCTATCCGCACAGCAGTTAACTGTGTACCTGGACACAGTAGAGTTTCTCAGCGGCTCTGTGACGCAACAGGGTTCACTTTAAAATTCTAGTCAGCGCCGTAGCATTTTATTTTGCAGCTCACTGAAGATAAGTGAGTTCGCACTTATCGCCATATAGCGCTGTGGCATTCCCGCTAACGGCTCTGTGGATTAACAGAGTTCGCACTAACTGCCACAGCGTGCTACGGCATTTATTTTAGCGACTCTGTGGGATAACAGAGTTCGCTATTTACGCCATCTTCCTAGCAGCAAGCTCTGCCTGCATGGTGGACCCCGGGCTGTGAACACACCTCTCTACTATATCTATTAGGTGCGTTCCGCAGACCCTAACAATGTATATCTCTTAATACATTTTGTACATTTTTTAACACTGACGTATAATAGGCCAATCTTAAGTTACCTTTCAATTACATTTTCCCCTTGCTGTAGTTGGCTATAAAGAAATAAACTGCAATATACTCACTGTCGAGTCTCCACCACCGTTCCTGGGGTCTGGCATTCACTGTAGTGCTAATGTCTTATCAACAGAGCACCTGTCAATCAATGAACTCTGAGACTCTGAAAAGGGCGTTCCATCTACACGGGAAAACCACTGAGCCACTAAGCTCAGTGATTGGCTGTTGCTGTATCATTGTGACATCAGCACCGCAACCAATTCTAGACACTAGGAACAGCGGCGGAGATTCACCAGTAGACCAGGAGAAAGTGTCTATAGAAGAGGGTTTTTTTTATATACCAAACTACAGCCAGGGGAAAGAAGGAATAGAAGGGGAACAACCCTTTTAAAAAAATATCCACAATCTCTGTGCAGCCCTGCAGAACAAGTTGGAATTATAAAATGCAATCAAATGTATGTTTGTATAAATGTCTCATATTTAGGCAGTGTATGTATACTACCTCTGTGTGATTTATAGGCATTAGCATACTAGACATCATTTTAGCTTGACATAATAAGGACTATGGTGGAGCTGTCTAAATGTCACTTATACATCTTTACAAAGGAGACTAGCAAACTGATGACATAGCAACATAGGAGACATATCCCTTACATTATGCATCAAGAAAAGCACATTTAATGGTCTGGGGGTGGATTTCCCTGAGTGCTGACCTCATACATTTCAATGAATCTCACTAAAGGTGAATGTGTCTTGTATAACAAATAGTGGATTTTGATTGAAAATTACATTATTCTCCTCGATTCTATCCCCTGGTGACTTGTTACCTCCTGTTCACTTCACATAATCCTTCACCACTAGAAATGACTGGAAAACAATTCAAGGTTCTTCTTCACACAGCTACTTTTTTTTAATATACAAGGCACAGAGGGAGGACATATTTTTTTCAAAAAAATAAGCAAAACTTATTATTAACTAATTATTTGTTAATGTTACATTTTTTTCCCTTTGAATTGAATCATGAATAATGCAGTGAAAAAAGTACCAAATTTATGCAGATCTTGGAAAGGAAGACACTGTTTTTCTCTCTTTCCTCCTTCTGTCCTTTCCCCAATTAAACAAAAAGTAAAAAGTTTGTTTATAAAATATATCAGTTTTCAAAAATATGAATAGTTCTTATGAGGGCTTCTCTTATTTTATCAGGGTCTGGAGGAGCAGGGTGGGCTTGCAATTTTTCTTGTTTTGCGCTAAGTTTATTCGACACTACTGCATAGCCAGCTCTCTCCCATCAAAATTTTTATTCTCCTAAATATATTGAGGTCGTCATTTTATATAGAATTTACAATTGCTCATTTTACCCTTCTACTTAGATATTTGTTCTATGACATCATATGATTAAAACAGACTAGCTGAATCCTTCTAAGCTCTATGAGAAAACAAGAGGTCTTTTTTACTAGTATGAATCATGAGTCACTGCAAAAGTCCTTGGCAGAGGGGAAGAGTTGAAGAGGGGAATGATAAATGCAAGGACTAGTGAATTCATGTTTCTACATAGAACAAAGAAAAGAGAAGAATTAGCTGGGTAGAAAGGCAAAATGAGCAATGGTAAGTAGAGATGGGCAGACCCGAACAGTTAAGTTCAAGGCCTGTACTGAACACTTAATGTTCGAGCACCGGTCCCTAACACGGACTTCTCTGTGCTTTTTTATTTTTTTTATTTTTTTAAAAAAGGAGTCTGTGTCATTTAATTTAAAGGATTTTATTCTTCCTAAAGACGCCTCTCCATTACTAACTTGTGGGTTTGATGTCAGCTATTATAAAACAGCTGACATCAACCCCACAACCATTACCACACTTACACAACACCAGGGCAAGTGAGAGAGCCAGATTGCAGCTCACAGCTGTCAGCTTTGCCTCTACTGGTTATCAAAAAATGAAGAAACCCCACATCATTTTTTAAAATTTATTTATTTATTTATAGTGCACAGGTGCCGGCTAATGAATACTCTCATCAGTTGAGCTTGTTCTTGCTGTAATCAGTGGCCACAGGAGTAGGCTGATGAGAGCAGTACTCACTCATCAGCCAACACTTGTGACAGGCTATAATCTTTTTACCGCCAGTCACAGCTGCTGGCTCATGCTATCATCTGACAGCATGGAAACAGCAGTTCTCTGACTGGCGATATTGATCTTACCGCCTATCAGAACCCACGTTTGCCACACTGTCATGCAGATGACAGCGTGGTACACAACAGATATTCGGGACACGATTCATCTGAATGGGGTCCGGGTTCCAGTTTGCGTACCGTTCTGGAACCCGAATCAAACTTTTTTTAGATGTTCAGACGTACTCACCGGACCCGAACATCCATGAGTTTGCCCATCACTAATGGTAAATACACAGTGCCATATAATATGATGACTGCAATATATTAAGAGGATACAAATTTAGATGGTAGTGCTTCTTTTATCTCTATTATGGGACCTTGACTCTCCAATGATGTTTACATCTCACCCTAGTACAACACATCTATGTCTACTTCACTCCTGCTGTTTTCTGGACCATCTGATCACACTTGGGATGATCATTTCCTGGTACATTTACTGATTGTTATGGAACTACTCAATTTGTTTTACATGCCAGTCTTAAAAATTGATTCATTAGAGTATGATGTGCTGAATGAATAAAGAGGCACAAGCCACATAATGAATTCAGTGCATTTCTCAGTGACATGCACTTTTGTAATACCTCGCCTGAAATGTGTCTCCTGTAAGGGACTGGTGTAGAAATTCTGGCATTAAAAACCTCTTCACTTTTTCAGAATTTGATGGATGGGCATAGCCTTGTCCCACCCCACCTCCTCTCCTGCTCTATCCATTTTGGAAAAAATGCTTCAAACTGGTATTAAAACTCCAAAACTCAAAGTTGTGCATGCATTTTTCAACATTTCAAAGCATTTTATTTCAGTTTTCTGCCATAAAAGCTTTAATGAAACACCCCCTTAGTATTTATTGCTTTTCATAACAGCCATACCTCCAACTACTTCAAATTGATATGACCGGCTCACAGACCCCTAACCTAAACTCTGGGAAGGATAAAACAGTGCCTTTTGTCTGGCTCTTGATCTGGGTATATAGAAGGAATCAGGCCATTACCTGTCTGTAAATGCAGCTTGTGTCAGTTGCTTCATAATTTATTTTATACCAACATGAAAAATTAATTTTATAAGAAAAAAAGTTGCATTTGTTTGGGAAAACTTGAAATCTGTATATTGATAATAAGAACGTTTTGAGCAAGGAGATTATTTGTTTTTGTTCTGTGTTTGGAAACTTTGGATTTTTGAATATGCATACAGTATGCTATGTCCAAAGCAGAAAAAAACATAAAATATCAAAATACAATTTTTTAATAAAAAATAAGAAATATGTTACCTAAAACTTTTGATTCTAACAGTTCTCTTCAGTATATGATTGGTAGAAATAATGTCTAGTGTGTCAGCATTTCTGTTTTAAAAAAAGTGGCCATGCTTGTGGAGCGCCACACCAGGACCGTGGGGTACTCGGTACCGGGCCGGGCAGTTCTTAAAGGGGACGTCACAGCAGTATTGACCTGGTCCATGGCTCTGGGCGTCCAATAAAATGGTCAGAGATGATGTTGGGGGAAGTTTGTAGGGGAATTAGTTTGTGACGCCACCCATGGTGTTCGGCTATATATGGCTGACGCTACTGTTCAGGTCCATTTGGGCGGATGGTGACGCAGCAGGGATGTTACTGCTCCCCACGGGTAGTGCGGGGTCCCAGGGCAGATATGGCAGTCTGTTCAGGTGATGATGAACATTGAGGTGCAGAGAATAAGCAAGGGACACAGAAAAGTGCAGTTTTCTTTACCTTTTACTTCTTGGTAAATGAAGATGCAATTCGGGGTACTAGTTACAGATGATAGCAGGAGTCCGGCTTGCCTAAAAGCATTCAGGGGATCCACCCTGCCAGGTGGTTTTAGAGGACTTCCTGCTGGGCTTTCTTTTTCTGTCCCTGCTGCCTGTAGCTAAGCTGCGACCCTTTCCTGCATATTTGTTTTAACCTGTATGGCAAACAGCGTGAGCCTATCACAGGCACTGTGTGTTCACTGGCAGCCCTGGGCTCTTGGTCTGCTGCAGTGCCTCCAGGTGTTCGGTGTGATCAGGGAGCTTGCAGTCCCCTGCCCTCCAGATTCAGCTTTCGGGGCTTACAGCACCCGCACAGACCAGGACTCTGGCGTCCTTTTTATTAGCGCTCCGGGATCAGCTCTGACGCAGCTGCAATTCCCAGAGCTCTTGTCTCTGCTCGTCTCTCTTCCCTCACCTCAGACCAACTCACTCTTTCCAGAACAATCTCCTCACCTCAGCGCTAACTCCTCCCACCAACTGTCACTCCCTTAAGCTCCGCCCCTTTTGGTCTGGCGTTAGAACAAGTGATGGATGCTGTGTATTACCTCGCATGGAGACCTCTTCCTTCTTCCAGGCATGACATCACCACCCTGTAGAGGGAAGCAATGTCACCGTGGCAACCGGACTCTGAGCTGCCACATTTGTTTCCACAGAAACACAGTTGACTATGAAGAATGGTCACTGTTAACAAGAAATCTGTTGCAATAGCAGTTAACAGGTAACACTCATTAAGGGACATGTTCTCTTGGTGTCCAAGCAATGGATTTCTAAGCAACAGACTCTGAAGTTAAGCATGACAGACAATTAATGGGAAATGCTAATTGGTCCTTGGCACATATTAGCCACTAGCTCACAGTGTCTAGTATTTAATTCTACAAAATATGACACTTATATTGATGGTTCCCTAGACTTCTGTTTAGTTTGCCCATAAAAATTAGCTGTTGTCCGTACAATCACTTGGATGACAGGAATGCTTGCTTTAGAAAAGTGCTTCTGTGTTTTCTAAGAGAGAGTCACTACCAGACTCCTCTAGCAATGGCTTATTTCAGTGCCAAACAAATGGATGACCAGACTGGATCATTTGAGTGAGGAGGCCCACATAAACATTAAGCGGTTGACCAATCACTCCAAAATCAGCGGGTTTGGCTTTTTCCCAGCCCTGCTTCCAAATGAATAGCTATAATGAGATTCACTTCATCTACTTATCTCTAGAAATTGGAAGGTGCATTGCAACATAGGCTTGATTGATGGGGGCCCACCAACGTGTTCCCCGTGGATCTCAAGTTCAGAGGTCACCTGTCCATGGCCACTCAATGCATTGTCTATAACATTGATCGAAATAGTGAGGTGCAACATTTAGCTATTATGTTAGTCACATAGGCAAAGAATATACAAATGTTAGACAGTACCCCATCCTCATGCTCAGTGGAGATTATAGCATTGTGACCACCAGTGATTAGACAATCATGCTCCATTTTATCAATAAATAATACATTGTAAAGTCAGGTGCAGACGGCCATAGATTCAGTCATTCGAGAGAATTGGGCTGATTATGCAAATTACACTCTGATCAGAATGGGATCAAAGTGTGATCTGATTCTCCTAAAGGAACTTCTTCATCTTCTCCATTCTGTAAGGCTTGAGAGATCGGACTGCTATCAGATGTCATCCCAGTGCAGTCCCAGGTTTTCCACGGACTCATTGACTTGCATGGCAGCGTATGATCTGAATATCGGATCAAACTCGGGTTTGCAGTGATTTTTTTCCTCTACCGGTTCGGTCCCAGTAATAATCAGACCTGTGCACAGACCCATATAATAACATTGATCAGAGTGCATTTTAATGTTTGTAGGATCGTACTAAAACTGAAAATACACTTTAATTGTGGAACAAACTTTTGAAATAGTACTGCCCCATAGCAGTTGCTAAAACCCACAGTGATCATCTATTACTATAATGGTAATTGCTTTCTCTTTACCCCCTTCAGGTGAGCTGTGGTATTTCCTTACTGTCTTCCAATGATACATGGTTTAAATTCTACCAAAGCTTTACAATCCACTTAGGTTTCCATATCATTTTAAAGCATCAATGTGTCACAACGATGACAGCATACTGTATGTCTTTTACAAAGTTAAAACATTTTATATCTGTAATGTGAAAAAGGAAATCTGCATATCTCGCCATCTTCTGCCTCATTTTATGTTGTCAATATGGTTCATTATTTAAAAAATACCGCCATCTGCAGACTTAATTTAAGAAAAAAGCATCCAGATATACTGTCAGCTATTTCCTTCTGGTGTTATATATGCTGGAAACAAATAGATAATATTAGGTTTGTGTTACCTTAATGTGACACCACCTGCTTTGGCACATTAAGGGAAGATCACGACGTGATACGGCAAAGAAGTCAGTATGCGGCAAGCGTTAACAGCTAAATCTGTGACATGTAGATAAAGAAATCCCAACTAGAAATGCAATAAATATAAAAATCATTTAGATAAATTTTACATTAAAATTATGTCTTAATATCTTTTAGCCCTCTGTACCTTTCCTCCCATTCTTATAAATGTGTGCAAGGTTAGAATAAGGCTCTCAGATCCTAAAAGCAGTTACCATAAGTCATAGACGGATTATAAAAGTTCTAGATTACAACGGAAATCAAAATGATGTACAATTTTAGTTCTGATCACCATTTGTGATCACTGCTTCTGTTTCTGTTTTTCCCTCCCATTTCTTTCAAACTACTCTTTTTTTGATTGGTCTTTTAGCGGTCAAATAAGGGTGGTCACACAAGCAAGGTTTCTGATTTTGAGAGAGAACAATAGTTATTCTAACCCCATAACTGTCCACCAATGTCTATATTGAACCGGTACTCATACCAAGATACTTTCTCAGACAGTGGTCCAAGGGGTAAGGTTTCTCCTTGTGGAGAGTGACATACAGAAGGAGAAACCTTACCCCTTAAACCTCAGTCCAGAGCCTCTCAGCTACCCAAATCATATCTCATACTTTGCACTGATGAGGACCAATAGTCGGAAACACCGTGTCTGCAAATTGAGATTCTGATTTGGCTTTTATCCTAAGTCACATTACAAGACTCGTTAAAGGGTTAATTGTAACTTGAAGGATCGCTACTTCCAATAGGTGGCGCTATAGAGTTCAAGTCCTCTTTTTCTCTTAAGAGGCAATTTGCATTCTCAGACAGTGTTAATTTACCTGCTAAGGCATGTATGAAGATTCCAGGAGAGGTTTATTCTCAGGCTGAAATTCTTGTGCTATGTACAACAGCACCAAGTGAAAAGAATATTCTTAGCCAAGGATATACAGAGGTGGGGCATTAATAATTAGACAGAAGAAGAAGAGATGGGTTACCTACTGTACATCAAAGCTAGACTAGGGAGACAGATGAGAAAAACTTCAAACGCATGCAATAATACAATGATATTCAGCAGCAATAGTACAATAATAAAAAATGACTGCATAAACCCCAAGTTGAGGAACATTCTGGTACTGTATTAACAAGCAATAAAAAAACCATAACTTTAACAGAAATATCTAGGCCCAGGAGCATAAATTTTCAAAAAATGTAAAAGTGTTTTCTCTTGTCTGATTTAACAGACAAAAATGTAATATTTCTTCATGAGAAAACCTCTTTAAGAAGTATTCCAATTTAGAAAAAATGTTTGCCTATCCATTGGACAGGTAATAATTGGTGGATAAGTGCACTGTATGTCCAACCACTGGGACCACTATTTATTGCCATAATGGGAGATTCACTTCATGCATTTTTTTACTGGATTTTCCTTGGATACTTGACCCTGGGCAGAAGGAGTTGGTTGAAGTTGAAAGTCCCCCACACGCTATACTGCTCCTTTCATATGATGTAGTTATTGGCACTCCTATAGACAACAAATGGAGTGCTGGGGAACATTTTTCACTAGTCACTGCATTGAACTTCTTCTGGCCATGGTCTTGAAGTGAGGAAAGAATATGGATCCTGCATTCAGGTGATCAGTGGGGATCCTAGTGATGAAACAAAAAATCAATCTAAAAATTACCACCAATCCAGTGTACTAGGATATTTATTGAGGGGGTAAATTCAAAATTTGAGTTGAATTTTGTTTTTAAGAACCCTTAAATACCGATATTTTGGAGGTCCTCTGCATTTTCTCCATATAATATATAATCTGGACTTCTTTGCATTTCCATTCTGAGACATCTGACAGCAGATTCATAGGAGGCTGGAAATCTCCTTTACGTGTGCAGTGTGGTGTGTTATTCATCACAGAGGTGCGGGTGGCATTATTGCATTCTGCTAAATAGAAACATAGGCTGCCAGCAGGCTGAATACAATTGTCACACAAATAATTATTTGTTATGTCCCCGCATAAACATCTCCTCCATTGTGACATGAAATACATCCATTATTGATGTATTGGAGTGACGTTGACATCTTTGACAATATGTGCCGTCTAGAGATCACGCTGACACCAAGGAGATTTTTTTCTTCATTTATTCATCAATACAGTAATTCTATAAAGCTGCTCAGTAGAAGAGGAAAATAAGACAAGCTCACTGATGTTCACACTGTAAATGAAGTGGTTGGAGTCAGCAGGAGGTAAAGTAAAAAAATGTGCTGAGGCTTATTAAATGGAAAATGTACTCAGATTTCTACAAGCCTATTCTTTTAATTAAACTTTAATTAA
>VIAB01015547.1:40756-62993 GCA_009801035.1 Oophaga pumilio | reverse complement strand
CACTCAGTATGGATTAGACCAGATAGAAAAAGCAGAAAAACGGTGCTGTATCAAAAGTATACAGCTGTATACAGTGTAGGGGAAAATTGAAATCCCGTATATATTTCCAGAGTCACACACAGACGCTCACTCAGTATGGATTTGACTGTAATTCAAAAAGCAGAAAAACGGTACTGTCTCAGAAGCGTACAGCTGTATACAGCGTAGGGGAAAATTGAAATCTCCGTATATATTTCTAGAGTCACACACAGACGCTCACTCACTATGGATTTGACCGTAATTCAAAAAGCAGAAAAACGGTACTGTTTCAGAAGCGTACAGCTGTATACAGCGTAGGGGAAAATTGAAATCTCCGTATATATTTCCGGAGTCACACACAGACGCTCACTCAGTATGGATTAGACCAGAATACAAAAAGCAGAAAAACTGTACTGTCTCAGAAAGCTACAGCTGTATACAGCGTAGGGGAAAATTGAAATCTCCGTATATATTTCCGGAGTCACCCACAGATAGTCAACAATGCATGTATTTGTCCGTGATACCAGCCAGTACATGGTAGTGTGTGAGGAGCATTCAGCTCTATACGGTGTGGGAAAAAATGAACGGTCGGTAACTGTGCAGAAAAAAAGAATAAAAGTATTAGTGCTGTGTAAAAAGCAGTCTGCACAGCAGTGTACACACAGCAATACAGCTATCAGGCAGCCTAATAACCAGCGCTGCTGCACACAAGAAAATCCTCCCCTGTCACTGCACACTAACTGTACAGCACAATTACTATCAGCACAAGCACATAAGAACTTCTCATTCCAGCCCTAACTCTCTCCCTACTGATAAACAGCAAGCAACCTCTCCCTACTGTTAAGATCGGCAGAAGTAAAATGGAGGTCGGTGTTCAGGGCTTTTATAGACACTATGACGCCCCCCAAAGCAAGCCAATCACTGCAATGCCCTTCTCTAAGATGGTGGTGGACGCTGCCCATGTCATCTCGTTGCCCACAGTGTATGTCCTTGCTCATTGGCTGAAAAAAGATGCCTGCATGCATTATGGGAAAACCGACTTTGGTGCTTATTTTGCCGAACGCATGGCCGACTTGACGCTATGGTCGGGTTTCGCTCGGCAAAACTCGACTTTGGTGAAAGTCGGCTACTTATGAATCTGACGGACCTGTTTTGCTCAACTCTAGTTGTGAACACTCTGGATTTTAATTCGGAGTTTGGGCTCCCTCTGGTGGCTGCTGATAGCAATGAAGCTGCTTTGGCTGACAGAGGTTCATCAGCTGGGAGCGATGATTTTCAATCTGGTGTTGATGACTGGGGAGATTTAAGTGAGTAACCTTCCCATGATCCTCGCTGGTGATTTGTTGTTCTTCCTGGTTCCATTTGGTAGTCAGCTTGCTTCCTGCTGTTTCTTGCAACGTTCAGATAAGTTATTTGCTGCTTGTTTCTTTGGCATTTGTTTTTCCTTTTGTTTTCTGCCCTGTTGGTTTGGGGACAGCCAGGTTCCCCGGCTGGGGCCTGCGCTGGTCTCTGTTTCTTATTTACCACTGCTTTTGTTCAGTCCCTATTATTTCAGTATCTGCTGGTTGGCTACCAGCTCAGACCGGAGTTCTAATCTAGCTGAGTAGAGATCGTGTGGTCTCAGTATTTTTTTGGAAATCAGAAGTGTTGGAATTTTTCTTAGGGTTTTGTTTGAGTGCAGACAGTATTCTTTCCTGTGCTATTCTATCTAGACAGTTTTGGGCCCCAGCGTTTGCTTGTTCTATTTCCTATTGCCTGTGTTCGTATTTCATCTTGTCTCACCACCAATATATGTGTGGGGGCTACCTATTCCTTTAGGGCTCTACTCAGGGGCAGTTGACTTTCCTCTTTCTCTCTTTAGGCTTAGTTAACTCTCCGACTGTGTCGAGGCGTCTAGGTCATCGTAGGTACGTCCCACGTCTACTTCTAGTTGTGCGGTCAATTTAGGGATCTGCAATCCGCTAGTTACCAACCTCTCTGTGTGTCTGGTTGCCTTTGCTATTTTTGCTACTGTCCTCATCGGCTACCAAGTCATAACACTCATCTTGGAATTGTAGCCTCACAGTCTTTGACTTTTTTGATGTAGAGGGAATTGGGCTACAAGGTCAGTTGCACACTTTCCGTATTTGGTGAGATTTTTACATCAGTATTTGTAAGTGAAAACCAGGAGTGGGTGATAAATGCAGAAGTGGTGACGTGTTTCTATTATACTTTTCCTCTGATTGTTCCACTCCTGGTTTTGGCTTACCAAATACTCAACGTGTGCACGTGGCACAACGATTTGCATGGGTTCAACAGTGAAAAATGTTGATGCTTCATTCTTGGAAAGGAAACTACAAATGACAAACCTTCTTGTTTATGTTGATGCAGATGAGAAAACTGATGGTCAATGACATGACACCTTTCCTGAGAAATAGGCAGAAGATATCGGGTCACCTTAGAACATGGAAATAATGAGGACTACACTGTTAATGAAACCTAAAGATTATGGACAATGTCTGAAACATAATTTATAGCTTTCGCAGAAGGTAACAATCTTTTTGCCATCTCCGGGAAACCTACCTATCTTGAATATATTTTAGCTTGCCTATGTTCTATTTTTACCTCTATTTCAGGTCAGACAGTTTAGAAGTGGTTTTCTCACCTCTTTGTTTTCTGAAATGAAGCTTATCACCTTAGTATTATGTGGTCAGAATAACACATGCTTGTATATGTCCTGTATGCCATTAGGCTTTCCAACCATAGCAGTTACTCTAGAGAAAGTAAAACTAAAAAACTAAAATTTTGTCACGCTGTATAGCAGATATATATATATATGATGTCAGTAATCTATATCAAAAGGGACAACATTCTATATAACATATGCATAGATATATGATAACATAGAATTACCTGACATAATCTCCAGTGGGTCAATACGGAATCTGTTTTACGCTGTCTCCGGCTAGAGGTGGACCGGGGTCTATGCTGACCCTAAACTGGGGTCCTGACTAGTCCCTCTACCTGGAGGTACTGTTAAAGGTACAGAGGTCCAGGCCGCCAGCGTAAACCCTGTCTCCTATCAATCCCTGACAACTGTAATCTAGTCCTTAGAAGGACCCTGATTACCACCAAAGGGAATGAACAGGTAACGGTTAATGAACAGTAAAGACACACAAGAAAGACAAGGAATAAAGTAAATACAGTCTTACATACAACACTCACACACAGAAGGAACACATAAGGTCTCAGAGATAAACTATAAGCAGTAAGAGGGAAAACAACTAAGGAGCTCTTAGCTTAAGTATTCTCAGAACCGATCCAGTCTGCTAGACTACATGAATGCTTTCACCGGCATCTAACAAGCAGACTGGCAGGTATATAAAGGAAGCTAATTAGTTCATAATCAAAAGCAGCCGGGCGAGGCTGGACCTAGTCTTAGCAAAGAGCTAGGTAAAATTAACTCCCTCACTACCAAACACAAAGTAACAGCAATTCAGCTGCAAGAAGTCAGAGTGTGTAATCGCGACGATGTTCGTGGCGATACACCCATGACAAATTTAAACAAGACTTGAAACTAAACCCGATTACCAAACACTCTACCTTCCAACATGACACGACCACTGGATAAAACTATGATGCAATTCTATTATACTACATAAACAGAACACTAAAAGCTCCATAATATACCGACCATTGGACTTGGCCCTAAATACAGTTCTATAAAGTTACTCTCTGTATAAAAGACTGCAATCCTGAATATGAACTACTGGAATTAATTGTAGTAGAACTCTATTGTACTCAATACATAAATTAGAAGAGCACAATAAACAACATGAACTGACTACTAAACATGACAATAATACAAATCTGTTTTACTCTGTACATCAAACAATACTCTACCGAACATGAACTGACCACAAAACATGATCAAAATACTAAGCTATTGCACACACATAGAACACTACGGTGCGATTTAGAAGTAAGATTCCTGGCGTAAGATACACCACAATTTATCATGAATTAGCTTACCCCTGTCTCACCCAACTCCATTTGATGAAGTTGGGCAAAATCTGTTGTGAAAACGGCAGAAGTCACAACATTTTTGTGCGATGTTGCATTGCACACAAATTTTGCAACTTTTCAAAGCAATTTATTCCAAAATTCTGAAATGAGCACTGGACATTACTACAATGCAGAGATGTGTAAATGAATTCAAGGCATATCAAATTAATCTTGAATTTTACAAAAAAATCCGGATTCCAAATTTTTGGGGATTTGAATTGGGCAAATTCACCAGCCACCAGCTGCCATTTTACTGGATAATTAAAGGCTAAAATAGAGTTAAGCTAAAAAGAAAATTATACCCACCAGGCCCGCCACACAGCTGCGTTCCAGTCCAGTGACCTTTTTCGGTCTGGCCATGCAGACTTCACCTGGCCATTTTGTGTGTCCTGTGCTGCCAAAGCCATTACATTATGGCTTTTAGGCTACATTCCCAAGATGAGCGATTGGTGCATTATTTATGTTGCAGAATTTCTGTACCATTTCTGCACCTATTAAAATTAGGTTCCTTGCAATTTTTCATTGCAATTTTATGTGTTTTTTGACATGCATTTTTATCGAATTTTTTGTCTGGTGTGTTATCTTTTCAGTAAAACTATTTTGTTTTTGATACTTTTTGTTTTTTGCTTTGACAAAACTTTATTGCTATTCTTTTTCCAGAAATGCATTAAATATGCATGTGTAGTTTTTTGCTGCAGATTTTTCGCATTTAATGTAAGTCTATGGGGAAAACCCACACAGAAAACTCAGCATCTCTGCAAGAGAAATTGACATTCTGTGGATTTGAAAAATGCACATCAGGTCAGTTTATGCAGCATTGAAAAGAAGTACAATGGGCTTGAGATTTCTATAAATCCTATCCACTTTGCTAGAACTGTAAGCTGCTGCATTTTTGACTCATCAAAAATATGCAGATTCAAAAACGCACCAAAAGCTAATTTTGAGTGCAACTCAACATGAAAAGTTTAGTGAAAGGTACTCTTTCTGAGAGCCATTTTACAGCATGTGTGACTCTTCAGTTGCTACAGATATGGAATGGAAACAGAGATACCTTTTTGAACAGCAAGAATGTAAAACTTAAGAAATTTTCCTGTTGTCATCTAAAGATTCCACTTGATCTGAAATGAACATTTCCTATGACACTTATAATTCCAAAATGCATAAACCTTCTAGTTAAATGGGTTGCCTTATTTCATAATATAATATCCCAAAAGCTTAATCTGATTTAAAATAACTAAAGGAAAAGAAAAATCAGCTCACTGGTGCGGGCAATGATCCACGCAGGGTGAGGTGCATGGAGAGATCCTGACTCCGATTTCAGATGAGTATAAGATGAAAACAAAGGACTACCAGCTATGGCCAAAATCAAAAATAGTTTTTTATGTGACAAATATTACAACATAATTTATTGAAATGCTGTAAAAACAGAAAACATTTTAACACTAGGCATACGCGTTTCAAGCATTTCCACAATCTTAGTCATAGCACACAAATATAGGAATGAATGGTTTGAAGGGAACCTGTCATTAGTTTTGGCCAATATTAGTTATGGCCATCACCTTTCAGGGCTGATATACAGCATTCTATAATGCTGTATATCTGCCCCCAACCTGACCTGAAAGAGAAGAAAAATAACTTTTATTATACTCAGCTGCGGGGTGGTCCAGTCCAATGGGTATCACTGGTCCTGGTCTGGCACCTCCCATCTTCTTATGATCGCCACTCTCCTTCTTGCTTCATGTGGATGACGCGTCCCTGCGTCATCCACACAGTCTCCTCGGCATCGAGCTCCTGCGCAGGCATTATTCTCTGCCCTATTAAGAGCAGAGCAAAGTACCGCAGTGCGCAGGCGCTGGGCTTCTCTGACCTTTCCAGGCACCTGCGCACAGCAATACTTTGCTCTGCCTTCAATAGGGCAGAGAAGTATGCCTGCACTGGGGCGCGATATGAAGCAAGCAGGAGGACGGCATCGCATGAAGATGGGAGGCGCCGGACCAAGAAGAGCAACACCCCTCTGACCGGTCCGCCCCGCAGGTGAGTATAATAAAAGCTATTTTTCTACTCTTACAGGTCGTGTTGGGGGCAGATATAGAGCATTATAGTATGCTGTATATCAGCCCTGAAAGGTGATGGCCGTAACTTATATCGGCCAAAAGTGATGACAGGTTCCCTTTAAATAGTTAAGAGCATGTCATTTCATTTAATAGTACCCACCCACAGTTCAATTGGGAACCAATATTGTATGACCACATACAAGCCCAATTGAAATACATTATAAAATGGGGAAAACACAGCAAAAATTCATATAATATGTAACTACAATAAATCATAATGTAAGTATTTTCTAATAATAATATAATAAATCAGTTCTAAAATTGAGACCTAAAGGAGGTTATGCATCCATGCAATGTATCCAGAAAGCCTCTCGGGCAACTTCACATCTATAGATATCTATTATGCTGTCAACCCAGGCACTATCACTGAGCTAAGCAAATTGGAAGTGGACAGATAGAGGTGGAGCATTTTTGTCATCTTAAGGCACCACTCCAGCATTTTTTTTGTATTTCCGCACTGGAGTGGTACTAGTAATATAAGGTCTCTGCCTCTAGTATTATACTTAACAGCTGTCGTCTTCTGGTGCCCCCTGCTTTGCTTCAGTCCCACGTGGCCACCTTGTTACTGCAACTACTGACTGGAAGTCAGGGGTAACAGTCACGTGCTCTCACTGTAAGTCTTGGAGATGCTCGTTATGGCTCTCATAGACTTGCATTGAGTAGTGACTTCCGGGTTAAAACAGATATTTCAGCAATGCCTCTCTTTGCTTACAATGAGTATAGCACCAGGAGCTTAGTATTACTAGACACAGCAGCAAATGCCTCCTGGTTGTGCAATGTCTCCTCCTGTGATGAGCACTTCACTGTCTATGGAAATTGTATATACAGAGCCTTGCGTGGGTGGAGGTAGCTTTCCTCAACTCGGCTGTGTTGCTAAATCTAAATACTGATTGTGTCAGAACAACTGCACCCAATAAACTTCGTGACATATTGTACTTCATAATATGAGTGGTAAAATGTCTTTGATATAAATTGCGTTTAATTCTGAAAAAAAAAATTGAGAATTTTGCAATTTTCAAGCTTTTAATTTTTATGCCCTTAAATCAGAGTAAAATGTCACACAAAATAGTTCATGAATAACATTTCCCACATATCTATTTTTATCTGCACAATTTTTGAAACGTAATTTTTTTGTTAGTAAGTTGGAAGGGTTAAACGTTGACCAGCGATTTCTCATTTTTCCAACAAAATTTAGAAAATAATTTTGTTTAGTGACCACATTACATTTGAAGTGACTTTGAGGGGTCTATATGACAGAAAATTCCAAAACGTTATCCCTCAAGATGCTCAAAAACACATTCAAGAAGTTTATTAACCCTTCAGGTGCTTCACATTTGGAGAGCCCCTGATGTGCCTAAACAGTGGCAGCCGTCCACAAGTGACACCATTTTGGAAACTACACCCATCAGGAAACTTATACAGATGTTTTTTGAGGCCCTTGAACCCCAGTTGCTTCACAGAAGTTTCTAATGTTGAGTAGTAAAAATAAAAAAAGCTAATTTTTCCCACAAAAATGTCCTTTTAGCCCCAAATTTTGCATTTTCACAAGGGCAACAGGAGAAATTGCACCAGAAAATTGGTTGTGCAATTTTTCCTGAGTACACCAATACCCAATATGTGAGGGAAAACTACTGTTTGGGCTCACATCAGGGCTTGGAAGGGAAGGAGCACCATTTGACTTTTTGAATGCAAAATTTGCTGGAATAATTAGCGAATGTCATGTTGCATTTGGAGAGAGCCCTTGATATGCCTAAATAGTGGATACCCCCCCACAAGGGACACAATTTTGGAAACTAGACTCAAGGATCTTATCTACATGTCTGGTGAACACTTTGAACCCCCAGGTGCTCTACAGAAGTTTATACCATTGAGCCGTGAATAAAAATAAAAAAAATCCAATTTTTCCCACAAAAAATATATTTAGACCCAAATTTTGCATTTTGATAAGGGTAACAGGAGAAATTGCACCATTAAATTTATGGTGCAATTTTGCCTGTGTACGCCGATATCCAATATGTATAGGAAAATTACTGTTTGGGAGCACAGCAGGGCTTAGAAGGGAATGAGCGCCATTTGACTGTTTGAATGCTTGCTGGAATAATTATCGGATGCCATGTCATGTTTGGAGTGTCTCTGATGTGCCTACACAGTTGAAACCCCTTAAAATTTATACCATTTTAGACACTAGACCCCTCAGGGTACTTATCTACATGTGTGATGAACACCTTGAATCCCAGGTGATTCACAGAAGTTTACAACATTGATTTGTGAAAATAAAAGAATCACATTTTTACCACCAAAATGTTTTTTAGCCCCAAAGTTTGCATTTTCGTAAAGGTAACAGGAGAAATTGCACCATACAACTTGTTATAATTTCTCCTCACTATGCTGTTGTCTAATATTTGGAGGAAAACTACTGTTTGAGCGCACACCAGGGCTTGGAAAGGAAAGAGCGCCATTTGACTTTTTGAATGCAAAATTTGCTGGAATAATTAACAGATGCCATGTTGCATTTGGAGAGCTCCTGATGTACTTAAACAGTGGAAACCCCCACAAGTAGCATCATTTTTAAAACTAGACCCCTCAAGGAACTTATCTAGATGTATGGTGAGCACCTTGAACCCCAAGGTGCGTCACAGAAGTTTCTAATGTAGAGCCGTGAAAATAAAAAAAAAAAAATCAAATTTTTAGCGCAAAAATATTGTTTTAGTCCCAAACCTTTTATTTTCATAAGAGTAACAGGAGAAAATGGAACACAAAATTTGTTGTGCAATTTCTCTGTAGGGGTAAACTACTGTTTGGGCATCGGGCAAGGCTCAGAAAAGGAATGACGTTTTGGAACTCAGATTTTGATGGAACGCAGATTTTGTTGCGTTTGGAGAGCCCCTGATGTCCCTTGCAGTGGAAATCCCCACAAGTGACTCCATTTTGTAAACTAGACCCCTCAAGAAATTTATATATATATATGTGGTGAGCACCTTAAACCCACAGGTGCTTCACAGAATTGTACAATGTTGATCTGTGAAAATATTTTCCCCACAAAATGTTATTTTAGCCCAATTTTTCTTTCATTTTCACAAGAATGGCAGGAGAAAATGAACCCCAAAATTTGTTGTGTATTTTCTCCTGAGTATGCTGATACCCCATATGTGGTCAAAAACTACTTTTAAGGCACAGAACAAAGCTGAGAAGGGAAGAAGTGCCATGTTGGAGCTCAGATTTTGCTGGACTGGCTTGAGGGTGTCATGTCACATTGGCAGAGCCCTTTGTGGAGATAGAACAGCAAAAACCCCCATAAGTGACCTCATTTTACAAAGTATACTCTCAATGAATTCATCTAGTAGTGCAGTGATAATATTAACACAACAGGTGTGTCCAGGTTTTATATCATTGGGCAGTGAAGAAAAAATAATTACATTTTTACCACCAAAATTTAGTTTTAGTCCCAGATTTTACTTTATCACATTGGGAATTGAGTAAAAATGGCACCAAAATGTGTCCCACAATTTCTGCTAAATGTAGAAATATCCCATATGTGGCTGTACAGTACTGCTTAGCCATACGGCAAGACTCAGGAGAGATGGAGCACTCTTTTTCTTGTGGAGTGCAGATTTTCCTAGAATAGTTTGCGGTCTTCATATACAGAGCCCTTAAGTGCTAAAAGAGCAGAATCTCCCTTCAATTGATCACATTTTGTAAATTATGCACCTTCGGGAATTTATCTACAGGTGTAGTGACAATTTTGACTCAATGGGTGTTTTCCAGAAACAAACAGCAGTGGATGTTGCTGAGTGAAAATTGCAAACTGCCTTTGTAGTGACCAGTACGTTACAGTGACCAGTACATTGTAGTGGCCGTATATTGAGCCCAGCTCATGCTTCTGGAGACACGCACCCATAAATTAGACGAGCTATCATCACTACAGAAATGTCACACATTTTGACACTAAATGTGGTTTAGGTACACTGGGGCGCAGAAGGGAGGGAGGCATTTGGATTTGGGAGCTCAGAATTTGCTGAATTTCTTTTGTGCTACCGGTAACGTGGAAGCCCCTATATTTGCATTGACAGATGACGGACCTGAGTGGGGGCTTTTTTCGTGGATTGAGTTGAAGCTTTTACGGGAAACATTTTAAACAACATTTTGGATCACATTTATCCGGCACTCTACGTTGAGCACTTACATTGGGGTTTCTATCTAAATTTCAGAGTGACATAATTCATATGTAACCACCGAAAGATCCATTCACTATAATGAGGCAGCAGAGTTACTCTGGACTCCATTTGTCCTATATTTAGCTGTGTCCTTCTTTTCAGAAGTGAACAAAACTATGGCCGACCGCACTTTTATGCACTCTTAAAAAGATAGACATGGCCGGATCATAGGCCAGATGGCATCCACAGTGCCTCTATCTGCCTCCTTACAGGGAATTTTCTAGCAGGGGTTCCATCTAAATCATGTATTTCAGGGAATAACACGGAAACCCCAGTGTAATCGCAGGATAAATGTGAGCCTAGCTTTACTTCGATATTTGGGAAGCAGAATGAAAAAATCAACATTCAACAGCATGTGAAGAATTGGTTTTATTTACTTTTTAAGCCATTCCTCGTGTGGTATAAATGGTTTGATAACTTTATTCTTCAGGTTGGCCTGATTACAGTGATACCAGATTTATATTGGGTAACGGGTTTTTTGTTTGGCTGCTGTAACACACTAAAATGGTTTTTTTTTGCAAAAAAAAACAAGTTTTTGCATAGCCATATTTTGAGAGCTATAATTTTTCTATATTTCTGCCAACTCAGTCATGTGAGGACTTGATTTTTGTGGGACAAGTTGACTTGTTTATTGGAACCTTTTTTGGGCACATGACATAGTTTGATTGCTTTCTATTCTGATTTTTGGAAGGCAAAATTAACAAAAACTAATAATGCAGGAATTGTTTTTCAGGGCTTTTGATGCCGTTCATGTTGTAAAATTGATAAGGCAGCTTTATTCTTCAGGTCAGTACGATTACAGCGATACCACATTTATATAGTTTTTAGGTATTTTTGCGCATGTATGCAACTAAAACTCTTTTATAGAAAAAAATTTCATTGCTTTATTCTGAGAGTTACAACTTTTTAATTTTTCCGCTGTTCGAGCTTTATGGCAACTTCTTTTGCATGACAAGATGATGGTTTTAGCTATACCATTTTTATTTACAATCGTCTTTTGTTCGCATTTTATTCCATTTTTTGTTTGACAGTATGATGAAAAAGCATCGTTTTTGCCTTGTTTTTATTTTTTTAAGGTATTCACTGAAGGGTTAACTGGTGGGACAGTTTTATAGGTTGGGTTGTTTCGGACTTTTTTTATATCAAATATGTATATTTTTTTGTTTTTTGCTTTAAAAAAATATTTTTACAATTTTCTTTTTTTTACTTTTTTTTAAACTTTTTTTTACTTAGTACTACTATGGGACTTTCACATTCAACAGTCTGATCACAGTTCTAATGCATTGTACTGCACTGGAATTGCAGTGCATTAGAACTGACAGTCTGCTCTCACACAAAGCCTACACAAAGCCTAGAGCCTGGTGACATCGGGCCACCATGGCAATGATCAGGCCCCCGCGATGACGTCACCGGGTATCAGCTGTCAGAATTTGCCTCTGTGCGCACAAAATTGCCTGAATGTATTCAGTACGTCCAAGGTTGAAAAGTACTTCCTAACCAGGATGTACTGAGTACGTCCAAGGTCAGGAAGGGGTTAAAGATTAACCGTCATTTTAATTTTTAGTTTGTAAATCAAAACAACATGTGAAAATAGAAGAGGAAAAAAATCTCCAGCGTGTAATCCAATAAAATCAATTATTTTATTCAAGACAAGAGGTTGAAACGCGTTGGTTGTTATGGGGACCCCATCCTTCCTCTCCTTTGTTCATTGGTATTTTTGATACATACATTTTAAAATGTCTTGAATAAAATAATTGATAAAATCAACCTTTTGCCCTCTCACATCTACATAGAATCTTATCAGTAGCAACCATCATCTTATTCTGCAGTAATGTAAAAATCTGTCTTCACTGAATACAGATTTTACCTATGAAATGACAAATTTAAAAATTTATGGGTAAAGACCTTGAGGAGAAAAATGGGTTTCTCTGATAAGATATATTATAAAATTCCAAATTTTCATGCATATTAGTGATTTATAAATTTAAAGCGACTGTTACTTTCTAAGGTTTATTTTTCCTAATGCAACATGTAAAACTTTAAATAGTTGCACTATAATTATTTCAAAAACTTCTGTTTTAAAGAAACGTCATTAATGACTGTTTGCAACAGCAGAGTAACAATGAGTCCACCCCTATTTCTAATGTTAAAAACCACATAGGAAGTAGTGATATCATGACAAAACAAATTGCGCACAAGCAGGTATATATGTCACAGTTTTTGTCTTATAGACCTATTTTGTTCTAATCTGCAAACACTCTTGGGCAGCAATTACATTTTACCTGGTGACATAAATACTCTGTCATAAGAAGCATTTCAGCAACCACCATCACATCAAGGTATTCTATGTTAGTTGTATATAGTATTTTACATTTTTTATTGTACTTTGTCATAAATTATAAAAAACATAAAAAATGGAAAAATAGAAAAAGTTAAGTACCTAAAGCAAGGAAACATGTAGCTATAAGAAGTATACAGATGTCAAAATCTTTAAACATTTTTGAAATATCTCATTCCAAACCTTTATTGTGTAAGCTTTATATTTTTCTGGGTAGGCAGTGGTAAATACAGAAATCTTACTGGTTACTTCATTATCTATACGGACAATTACCTAAAGGTAAAACAAAAAATTGAAAAATCTATGTCAACAATTTAGTTTTAAATGAAGGAATTGAAATCCTTTGAATTTTTCTTTAGTTTCCCTGGCAAAAATTTAGATTTTAGGAGTTAAAAGAGTTTAATGATTTTTTTTTGGCTAATTTAAATTCTAAATTTTAAATACTAATGTCTTTTCTAAGGTTATAGCTAAAAGACTTTTAAGGGCAATAAAAACCCTTAACACAAATATTTTTAGTGATGTGGTTTGTATTCCACAGAGATCAGCGTTTGATGATCTTAGAGTGGTTGTGAATTTGCAGGTAGTGGGAGAGAAAGAAGACAATTTACATTTTCTTTAGAGGCTTCTAAAGATTTTGAATGAGTTGAGTGAAAGTTGCTGTGGATAACTTGAGAAAAACTTGTATTCAGTACCCAAATTATTAAGTGAATGCAATTATATATAATTACACAATTGTACAAAACTGTACAAATCCAACTGCACAGTAAATTAATAATTGATTTTCATTGCCTGAATTTTCTCCAACCTTGCTTTCACTAATTACAGTGTTCTATATATTTTCAAAAGTTGTCTGGTTCAGTTATGAAATGAGCCATTTCTCAAGGAGTTTGAACTCATAAATTGAATTCTGAGAATTGTAGTTTTCTCTTGTTTCTGTGATATCAAATAGTTTACCTTTTACTCCTACATATAATTAATACATAAACGTTTCAGTAGTTTGAAAAATATTTAGACTTGAGAGTCCTCAGTGGTTGATACCTTTTAATGGCTAACTGAAAAGATGGTAACCATCTTTTCAGTTAGCCATTAAAAGGTATCAACCACTGAGGACTCTCAAGTCTAAATATTTTTCTATCTACTGGCTAACACGGTACGAAGATACACAACTTTCCTATATCAGTAGTTTGAAACATTATTATTTTTGCAAATATAAAGATGCAGAATATTTCCCTATGACAATTTTTTCTGATATTTATTTAGAGGAAACTTAGCAATAATTCAAATAGCTAAAACATATCTAATCACTATTGGAATTATAAACAGTTACAGAAATTGCACTACAAAAAATTATCCTCATTCATTAACAACTTTTTGTGCTTGTACTACGGCATCGGTATATCTCTTACAATTGTCCAACAATAATCTGCAAGCATTGATGGATTTCATTTTCCTTGATACCTTTTCTCCATAGCCGCAATATCTTGGTGAAATATATTACCGTGCTCATCACTCACTGCTCTGCAGTTTGGTGGAAAGAAGTGTAGATGTAAATGTAAGGCTGAGGTCACACATGCGAGAAACTTGCACGATTCTCATGCGAGTCTCTCGCATGAACACCCGGCGCTGCTGCCGGCACCCAGACAAGAGCGTATGACTACATGAATTTCTATGCAGCGGCACGCTCCGGTCCGAGTGCCGGCAGCAGCGCAGGGTGTTCATGCAAGAGACTCACACGAGTTATTTATTTATTTTACTCATTTATATAGCGCCATTAATTCCACAGCCCTTTACATACATTATCAGCACTGTCCCAGATGGGGCTCACAATCTAGATTCCCTATCAGTATGTCTTTGGAATGTGGGAGGAAACCGGAGAACCCAAAGGAAACTCACGCAAACACAGGGAGAACATACAAACTACTTGCAGATGTTGACCTTGGTGGGATTTGAACCAAGGACCCAAGCGCTGCAAGGCTGCAGTGCTAACCACTGAGCCACAGTGCTGCCTGTTCAGTTCACTTTGTGTTATAAAGTGTGGTTCAGTTGAGGTTGCTGAAAGAAAGTCTTGGTCATGAGAGGAAGATGCTTCATGATACAAAGTTCTCTTTTCTTCCTCGCTTGACTCGACTGAAAATGTTTCTAGTGCTTTTGGAACCAATAGTTCTTCTGTATATTGTACTGGACGTATTGCAGATGGAATATTTGGATACTGTAAAGTCCACTTCTTTCTTCAAACTCCTTTCCTAATGGGGGGCACCATGAAGAAATAGCAAGTGGTAGTGTGATTGGTTGACTCTCTCCAGATGATTGGGACTGCAAAAAGCATAGATTGCCTCTTCCCATGCACCTATTGCAGCATAGGTGTGGAATCCTGATCTGCTATTCTGCACCAAAAATGAAGATTGCAGGCGTTCCTTATCATTGTAGTCAAGTTTTGCCATTGTGACGCAAAAGTGACTTCTCCGCATATGTAGCAAAACTATCTGCTTTGTTAATACAAGAACAAGGCATATCTAAAAAAACATATAGAATTATGTCAATATGCTAAGACACTAAGCTAAGAAATCCTTTATATAGCATTTATAAAAGTAGGTGATTCAATTGTAATTAGGATTACATCATCGGAGCTGAGTTGGCATTTTTTGACTGGTCACCCCAAGATTATTCTATCATCTGAATGCTCAATAGACTACATAGATGATGTAATATAATAGCGTCTAATAATACAATAATGAGGAGGAAATTTGTGAAAATCAATCTTTTAAAATTCAAGACACTAAAAGAATGTGTCTAATTAATCTTCCAGCTTAAATTTCTAGCATCTTTAATTAAAACATTCAGTTAATTAGACAATAAAGTTATCTTCATGTGGTTCAATTAAATGTGTTTGATTTTGATGCAACTTGCACAAATAAATAACTTTGTACAACAAAAATTAATAAATTTACCGATAACTGATAATATTACTAACACTAATGCTTTATCTTGTACTGTTAAGAAATGCCAAGTAATGAGATGCAATTTCACAATCCCAGTGATATTCTACATTGAAAAATAATGAGAATCTTTTTCAAATAAAAAATATAGACAATAAAATTAGAGAAAATAAGTCTAGCCCGTTACAACTGTAGAGGAGTAAAATGGACAAGTATCTTACCTATGTTTTGGTCATGTCCTCAAATCTCACTATATTGGTCTGGGAAGAAGAAGAAGAAAGGGCATATAAAAGTCAGATACTATTTTATCTAGCCGTGAATCTTGGAAAAGTCCTAATGTTTTTTCTAAATTTGTGATGACTAAATTGTAAATAAAGACAATATAATAATTATAGAAAATCTCAAATATTACTATGATGCACAATTGGTAAAATCTTTTAATACCTGCATTAAAATGTAAAAGATTGGTTTACAAACTGATTAAAGAAAACCAAGAATTTATAAAATACATTTAAAACCTTTAATGAAATGTCCTATTTTGGCTGTTGCGGTCACATGTCAGCTGTATAGATCATCTGTCATATGCCTGGAAAGGTGCGTGCTCTGCGCCAGAGACCGCACCAAACAGAGGGAGTCTGACATGGGTGTACTATTACGTCACATGTCGGAAAGGGGTTAATAGTACATAAAATCTAATTGTCATTATCCTGGTTGGGGTTTGTTCTTTGTTATCCTCTCCCCGGCCTGGTCATGCGGGGGTTAACTTTCTCTGCCTCGCTTTGGGACCTGTTTGACTATTTCAGTTCGCTGCTGTCAGCAGTCAGTGTCAGTTATAGCTCCTGCCCTGGCTTGAGCGGCTGACCCCATTACACCCTGATTCGTTCCCTTCCCGCTTACTGAGTTCCTGTGTCTGCCTTTCCTGTTACCCTTCTCGTATTGTGTCTGCTCCCCGTACTGTGATCCATTGGTATTTTACCTGGCTTGTCCTCTGACCTGTTTTGACTGTCTCCTGTCTCTGGTATCTCAGCTCCTGACTGGCTCTAACTTCTCTGGCTTGTATCCGACCACGTGTTTTGCTGTTTCCTCTGGTACTACATTCCTGCTCCATTGCTGACCCGGCTTGTCTGACCACTCTCGCGCCACCTAATGACGCCTGCCCTGCTGCACTGTGGTGCTTCACTGGTAGGATAACCTTTTTCCTCCACCAGCACCCCTTGGTGGAGGCTGGGCATTACTACGCCGCAGCAGGCATTACAGTAATGAATAACTTATTATTTTTTTGTGGAGTGAACTAAACAGGTATTCACTATTATTAGCCAATATTTGGGATTTTAAAGATGCTACAAAACCGGGTTTGCTTATCTACCCAGCAATAAAAAGTGAAGATCTAAATCATATTTGATAAAAAAAATACATTTTATAATTTTTAAAAAATATCAATTAAAACAGAAAGGTGCTGACATATGAGACACAAATTCAGGATATACTATATACAGAAAGACAAATGTAAAACTATATTAATTGTGGTTATAGGCTTTATCTTTTCCTTTGATTTTTGATTGAGACTGGATAAACAATGAACCAGGAATTTTTACTGTGTGCCATAAATAATGAGTTAACTACATGATACAAAATTTTCCTATAATACACAACTCTGAATGAGATTTTTTTTCCTCAATTGACAATTGATTTATTTTTGATTTTCTAAAATATTTATGGAACTTTTTTCAATTTCTTTTTTGTTTCAAATGAAGACTTGAACCCCTCAATCTTCAGACCGCTTTAATAATACAATGCAAAACTTTTCCTATCACAAATAGTTTGCACCCTAGGGGCACAAATTAAGGAATCTCTTTATCTCTGTCTAACTACTTAGATTTTCAGATAGGCATTGACTATTGAATTTAACAATTTAAACAAAGTGAAAGTTACCTGTAATCCCGGCCTTTAGGCAGGAAACACACCGAATACTGTGCAATGTACGGAAGCGGAAAGTGATCCCGTCTGTCCTACATTATATATGTGAGCAAATGTGTGTTTTTTACAGTATGACATATTAGAAGGAAATGTGATGATCGAAATACATTATATTTGAATTATATAAGAGTTACATTCACATATTAAAGGGAATCTGTCACCCTAAATTGGCGGGATATTTAAATGATGGCAGTCAGGTCAGATGGGCGGTGTTTTGGGTACTTGCCTTAACATGTTGTTCGCCGCTGTCTCCATTATTTCTGGGAATTGTAGTCCTTGCCCTCCATATAACGCGCCTGCGCATTGCAATCTGCGGGCAAAGCATACTGCGCGTGCGCAATTCAAGATTGCAATGCGCAGGCGCGTTATATGGAGGGCAACGACTACAATTCCCAGAAATAATGGAGACAGCGGCAAACAACATGTTAAGGCAAGTACCCAAAACACCGCCCATCTGACCTGACTGCCATCATTTAAATATCCCGCCAATTTAGGGTGACAGATTCCCTTTAAAGTTTGCCGACTTTTTGGTAAAAATGACAGATAACTGTTGGGGTTTCTAAAGTTGTCATTTCTAACTGATCTCCGCTCTGGCTATTAGGAGTAAGTCCTGAACGGTGCCACCAACAATTTTCTAAAACAATTACTAACAAATTTGTGACCATGCCATTTACCTCCCTTCCTAACAAGGGACATTTTTTGCTTTTATGGTACATGTCCTATTAATTTCTCTATACTTTTTTCATATTCGGATAGCCAAATAATTTTTTGCCAATTTTTTTTATAGGGCTGAATTTCTATGCTATTTTTATATATGTCTTTTTTGTTGATATTGGGTGAAAATGTGGAGAAAATCAGGAAATATGCCTTTATTTTTCACTATTATTTTTTTTTAGGACTGTTAACATAAATTGTGTTCCTTTTTCTTTAAAAATTATATTTATACATTAGGCATATTTTTTTGACAGGAGTGGGGATAGAAACAGTAATTTATGCTTTTTTTTCTATTTTATTTTTGCCACTTTTATTTGTTTATTTATTTATCTTCATTTATTTTATACACTGTGCCACCCATAAGGTCTTAAAATACCATGTGGTACTGTGGGGGCATTTAAAATAATCAATACTTTTTTTCTTAATTTTCCTCTGTAATTTGAACCTGTAGATAAGACAAAGCTGCGAGGGAATTTCAGCAGGTAGCGGTATTATGAAACCTTTTTTAAAATCTACTTATGATTTACCAGTAAAGTAAAAAATATACTTTTTGACAGTAATATATACTTTAGAAAATGGTGTAAGAATCCAAAAAAAATAATCCCATGTTTTCCAGAGCTCAGTAACATGTACCTGAAGGGACTACCATTGCATTCCTGTTGCAGACAGATTTACTTGCATCAGTTATAAGTCTGCTTCAATCCATTGCGGCTGTAATTTGGGCAAGCAAGGATGCAATAAATTTAATAGGTCTGTACCTCTTAGTAAATTGGCAATATTTTACTCCAGCTCATATTTTAGTAGGCCGGATTTTTGTCCTAGATAGATGTGCCCTATAATATATGAAAAGCTGCAGAACCTTGATAACCAACAGAAGAAAAGATTGGAATGGAGAAGTTTATCAATGATTAGATATGTTTCTGTTCTCTAGCTTCACAAATTTGCTTGTAATCCTATTATAATTAATACTATTTCTTTTGATTTATAGGAGATCATATTGTCACTTAGTGTCTGTCCGTACAGTGCACATTTGTACTTGTGAAAAATATGGAGCAGGTTACATATTCCCAACTATACTTCCAGAAAAGCCCAGGACATTCACCCAAGATACATTCTGGTGAGTTGTAAGAAATGCAAAAAAATATTAATGACACAGCTAACAGCAGCTAACTCCAATTTTCTAAACCCAACGATGACACCGAGATATAGGGTATTTCACAAATCCCAACAGTATGATAATAGTTTTGAAGGCCAAATCACTCTGTAAAAAATAAGGACATTTTCTTAAAAGGGTTCTTCAAGAATGTAATAAAATGGCTCATGTAACGTAATTCAAATAGTAGACTGTCTATGTTATCCATCAGGATGGTCTGCGGTCTGAAGAAACACAGATCCCGAGACCCGTGTCTCTACTGACAGAAGATTTGTATCATCAGGATACATGCCACTGCTGCTGGAGAAGGGCTGTGATATTAAAAGGAATAAATGTTCTCTTTAGCATGAAGGACTAAGGCTGTAAAAACATATGTGTGCAGTCTCAGCTGAAGAGAAGATTTATTTCTTCTAATGTCACAGCCCTTCTATAGCACCTCTGGTACTTGTGCTTTCCATACTGGTCTTCTGTCATTGAGACACAGGTCTCAGGAGTTGTATTTTTTCAGACTGTAGCCATCTTGACACGTGGCTAGGATGGGCTGCCATTTTAATTATGTGACAGGGTCCTTTTTTTATATTCTTGGAGAAACCCTTTAATGGAAAGATGGTGTTTTCTCTTACAGTACCCCACATGACCCTATGTAGCCCACAATTTATAAAATAATTATGTTGTCATAACTATCTATTATTTTATTTTACAGATGCACCCGCTGTTGTTTATGCTGTCATAAGGACAGATGAATCCTTGAGCCATTTACCAACAGAAGATCCAGTACAGGGTAACTTTATATATTTTTTATGAATTCTATAGCTTTGGACAGAAGCCTTTATTTCCCTAAGGAGACAAGCTGAGTATGGAGCTTTACTGGCAATGTTCTATGGGGAAACATGTAAATTAGCTCTCTGCTGGAAGGAAAAAAACCATGTTATCTTGCTACTGTGATCTAGTGGAGGAACGTGCATTATACATCAATGTCCAATTTTTTAAAGAGCCTGGCAACATGACTGAGTATGGAGTCTTTTCATAAATGCCGATGTCTATGTTCAAATAGGAAGGACTATGTGCAGGAGTATACAGCATGTAAGTAATTATTGGGTAATACTAGATAATTGGTGAAGTCCCCTGGTACATACTGTAATTTACTGAGAATTCTTATACCAATACAATTTTTCCTTTTCTATTGCATAAAAATGAAAATGAAAAAGAAATGCCATTATTACTTACACTGGATAATGTTCATCTTTTTACTAATTATGCCACTTCAGCATTGATCGTTCATTTCCTGTAGAAATATATTAACATTATTAATAACATCCTAAGTTATTAATAATAGAAGTGTAATTTATTCTAAATGTATGTTATATTTTTAATAAAGTTTGCTTTTTTACAACTTCTATGCATTTGCCCATTTGGGGCTAAATAGATTTGACAGATAGGTCCCCCACTCAGTATCTCTCTGCAGAGCCCGATTATTGGGAGAGATGTAAAACTTAGCCTAGCATGGCATATATGACCCATAAAAGTGTCATCTTTACTGTTCAAATCACTGCCTCCATTCTACAGAATGTGAAGTTGCTAATTAAGAGATTTGGTGCCCCTTAGCTGTTACCAAGCGACTTAGTGGAATAGGCATTGGTCCTGTTATTTTTGGACAAGCGTTTAGAATAATTTATTGTTTATTATCTACTTTAACAGATTTTCTTACCCTTTAGGAGATAAAACACTGCTACCTTACGGTTTAGAGAGCTGCATGCAGTGGTGTTTTAACCACTTTTTTTTTATTTTTGTGCAGAAGTTCAGAAAACAAATGTAAGGCTGTTCAGTGGCAAAATAGTCAACAGAGTTCTCATCCTCATCATTGTGCTGCTTTGCTGTCTTCTTGGATATATGGGTAGGAGACAGATTATTTTATATTTTTTCTATTAAGCAAATACTCTTTTGATTGTACAATGTCTAAATTGCTTTCTGACCAATGCTTGAACCCAAGGACTGTGGACTGTGATTAAAGGGAACCGGGCGTTTTTAAGTAAAAGAGCCACCGTGGCTCTTTTTTTTCTGGTCCCCTGCAAAGCTGAAATATAGACTTTTAAAAATGTCCTCATACCATAATTACGTCCGATAGGTCGGTGTCTCCCCCTGTGTAATCCTCCTCCCATCCGTCCATCCCCCCCATTCAGCATCACAGCTCCTCCTCCTGAGTTATTTTTCTTTGATTAATCAGCTGTCGGGCACAGGCGCTCTTGGAAAAGTTCTTGGGTATGCGCAGTGCGCGCTTCCCGGGGACTGACAGAAGGCTATTGCGCCTGTGTCTTTTTCAGGCACCAGATCCCTCCTTGCAGTGTGTTATCATGTATTCACACTGCGGGGCTGGGAATCTGGCACCTGCGCAGTCAACATGTTTAGCTGCGCCTGCCCCCTTCTCCCAGTCCCTCCACTTTCGTTTTCATCCCCTGTGCTGCGTCGGATGACTGGCCAGGAAAATGATCAGCACATCCGACGCAGCACAGGGGATGAAAATAAGTTTTATTTTACACATCCGGGGGTGGTCCGATGCGGTCTGGTCCAATGGGTGTTGCAGGTCCAGGTTTTGCGCCTCCCATCTTCTTGCGACGCCGCCCTCTTGCTTGCGTTTTCGCTCCCGGCATTGCGCTGCTGCGCAGGCGTACTTCTCTGCCCTGTTGATTGTAAACCACTGTTTGGGTGCATGGCAGAGCTCGGAAGGGAAG
>VIAB01015547.1:13032-27678 GCA_009801035.1 Oophaga pumilio | reverse complement strand
CACTGACAAGTCACCTCCCTGCAGGACCCGGAAGGACCCCGCGGTCATCTTGGGTCTAGAGGCCTGCAGGAAGGAGGCCCTCAGAACAACGCGATCACATCGCGTTGCTCTGAGGGTCTCAGGGAAGCACGCAGGGAGCCCCCACCCTGCGCGATACTTCCCTATGCCACCGGAACACTGCGATCCTGTTTGATCGCAGTGTACCGGGGGTTAAAGTGCCTGGGGCGGTCTGTGACCACTACTGGCACTTAGTTCCGGGTGTCAGCTGTGAGAATCAGCTGACACCCGGCCGCGATCAGCCGCGCTCCCCCCGTGAGCGCGGCTGATTGCGTATGACGTACTATTCCGTCCTTCGGAATTAAGTCCAATGGCAGAGAGGGGTTAAAAACATTTTTTTTACTTTTTTGCATGCTTCAATAGTCCCCATGAGAGACTAGAAGCTGCAGTTGTCTGATCGGTTCTGCTACATACATGCGATGATCAGATCGCCGGTATGTAGCAGAAATGCTCACTTGCTATGAGCGCCGACCGCAAGGGCGGGATTTCCGGCAGACTTGCGGGAAGCACGAGTTAAATGCTGCGGTCAGAGATTGACAGCGGCAGTTAACCACCCACGGCTGTTGCTTGCACATGTCCACTGTATAAATCAGCTGTCATGTGCCCGGAAAGGTCCGGGCCCAGCGCCGGAGCCCGCACCAAACAGGGGGAGTCCGACATCGGCGTACTATTACGCCCAATATCAGAAAAGGGTTAAGAAAGTTGTAACAAGTTTTGATATTGATTTTTTTCCTGCTGCTGTTGTTCTAAATAATAAAAGTAAGTTTATTACCTAGTCTTTCGTCCAGTATTTCAGCATTGAGTTGTAAGGGGCAGAGCCAGGGCCGCATTCGTGGCATTAACATGGGGCTTTGGTGCGCCCTGGCTCCCAATCACATTCAAACACTGTCCCACCATCAGCATACCCTCAGTTTCGCCTTCTGCACCCTCTGGGTTACATCGGGCTTGCTTAGGTTCCAAAATGAAATTGCAACTTGGAACTTTACTTTTTCTCTCTTACAGCACATCCGGGTCAGTGACAACATTAGCATCACTGTCCACACAGTTCACAACGTTTCCTTTCCCTGCCTCCTGTCTTACGTCCGCTAGTACCATACGAGATCCAACCGCCTCCTGCGGTAACACAGCATCCTCCTTTAGCAAAGTCTCTAAGGGTTCCCTTGTCTGTTTTGCCATGGATCTAAGTGCATCAGCCCATGCGATGAACTGCCACATTCGGAGCGACCTGCGTCCCATGTACTATCCCGAAACTGCTGTCTGACTTCAGCTCCAGACTGCGGTCACACTGCCACTTCAGCTGCACCTCTGTCCTTGCCTGTGGACTCCGGATGGCTGGGCACTTCACCTTAAACGTTATGTGGTTTGCTGTGTTGCTCGGGCCTTAAGCCCACCCAAGCTCTAAGGGCTCCCTGGCCCCAACTAACTTACTCAGGAAGTCATCATGACTTAACCACAACAAACCCCTCCTATGGTTAACTATTTACATACTGTGTGCTAGTGTGCTCCCATTTAGTGGACGGTCTGGGGTACTCCACTTACTCTAACCACATCAAAATATATTATACTATGCACAAGACGGAATTGAATGAACATGTATATATAGAGACATAACATTAAACCTTTATAGAGGAAAGGGCATGAAGATATACATATATACATGTAGCACCAGTAAGTGGTGGCAAACTTTAAGGGGGTAGAGATGTGGCATCCCCTTACAGAGCCTCCTTTGGTATTCCTATTTTCTGATAATATAGTGATGACATATGACCTCTGCAGCCAATTGCAGACAGTGAACATTACATATTCTTATTGTACCTCCTGTCTGTAGAAAGCAGTCTTCTGGATGTACAGTGCATCACCTACAGATCTAAAATGAAACTGTACAGCAAACAGCTCAGAGATGAATGAAAATGGTGTTAGGCTTCGAGATGCTGCCACTGCACAGGGGGAATCTCGAGCCATGTCCTCTGCGTTCTCCCATTCTTCTTCAGCTGCAGAGTATCCTGCTCAGCGGAGACATCGGTCCCAGCGTCTTGCTCAGGCTAATGCTATGCGTCTGGTTGCTGCTGCTGCCCCAGGTTCAGCTATAACAACCATCATTAGTCAGCGGCGAGTAGACGGTCCTTGGACTAAGTCCTGCGTTTCTCCATGTGAGCATGCCCGTGAGACGACTGCTCATTGGTGGTCGAAGGTCACATGCTCAGTTCCTCAAGCAGTTCAAATTGGGCCATCAGCAAGGTCCTGGAAGGTTGTGGTTATAAAAGGATCACACGGCCGTGCGCAAGTATAAACCTTGTGGTGTGTGAGCGAGTGGATACGCTACCAATCTGTGAACCTGCCGAACTGTCGACGTGTATGATCGTCTAGTTTTCCTTAGTCAGGCAGGTTTTTACTCGGCTTGACCTAGCACCTGTCTCTGCCACGTGTGCTGCTTAGCACGGGACATTTACAAGGCACAGTCAATCCACGTGCTCTGGCACACACCTTTTGGTGCCACTCTGCGGTCAGTTGAGCGTTTGCTCTTGTTTTGCCCACCTCGTGGTCCGCTTAAGTTAGCGGTGTTTTGCTACCACTCAGTGCCAAGTAGTGGCATCGCTTGTGCGACGCCGTGCGCATTGTGGGTCCGGTCAGACTCAAGTCACTGTGTTCTAGGGGTTGAGGCTAGAGACCTCACTAGCGCCATAACAGCTGTATCCTGTGTCATTTAACAGGGAACTGCGTTCTATTATTTAGTTGCTGCGGCTCTGTGAAGTAACAGAGTTCGCCGCTGTTCATACCGGGTGACATCTAACCCACGTGTTTTCAACGTTCAACCGCCATCTTGTTCCGCCATTGCTTAGGAGCAGGTTCCATCTCTGCATGGTGGACCCCTTGTTGCGAACGCACCTTATTATTATTATATACTGTATATTTCATGTGGTGCGTTCTGCCAACCCTAACAAATGGTTACTAGAGATGAACCAGATAAAATTCAAATTCGCCTTTTCACTCAATTTTTTTGGGGAAATTCAATTTGCAGAGACGTTATTCTTCGTGAATTCAATGTCTTATATTATGCTCACTAGATACTAGGGTATGATAAAAATAAGATATAAAAATACTTTATACCCACCTCACCGGCCCTACCGCTCTTCACCATCACCCGTCTAGTCCTCATCGCATCTCCTTATCATCGCTGCTTGCACTGATTCACCAGGTTTTTTCACACTGGGCTGGGACCTCTGGCTCTAATAATATTCAGGATGGTTTTGCCCAATGGTTTGGCACTTTATCATGATGTCATGACTTTAAACGCATGTAAAGTTACGGGTGATGGTCATGAGAGGAGAGGCCAGAGAGGTGAGTAGTGAGGTGAGTATAATTTTTTTTTTTATTTCATTTTGATGGTCCTTTGAGGATTAATAAGTTTGTGGCCAGTAGTCACCATTTTGCTGAATTGCTGTAGAAGCAGATTACAAATAATCCACATTTTGGCGAATGGGGATTTTTGAAATACTCATGTAGAACTCAGTTCCACTCGAATATAGAACATATTCGCTTATCTCTAGTGGCTACCTATTTTTAGTTATTGTATTCAATGCAAGCCAAAATTAGCAGTATTTAAAAAATAAGATTTTCAACTTTAGGTAGGAGAAAAAGATTCTTTGACTAAAAGTCACAACATATTTTTCTTGCCAGCATTGACACATTTCCTCTCAAGGATAATGGATAAATAATACCTCAAAGAATTTATTTCCTAGAAGAAGCAGTATGGCACAAGCTTAGTGACAGTGTTTTGGAAGAAATGACATCTGCATAGTCCTGACATTATGATGCCTCCACACCCCCCACAGTGCATCTGCCCCATATTATGATGCCCCCACAGTGACCTTCACACAGTATAATGCCTCCTCTGTGTCCATGTGGAGCCCAGCTTGGATTCCTAATCTCCAGAAGGGTGCACTGAAGGTAATCACCACTAGAGGTCTAACATTCACATTCACACACCTTCACCCATTCCTAGAGCCACCAGAGGAAGCTGTTTAGCCATATATAAGGAGGGTGAAGACACTGAAGTTTAGTCACCTCAGAGGGTGAAGTGAAGAGCAGACGGTTTAGGCTGAGAGAGTGCTGCAGAGCCATTCAGTTCAAGAGAGTGGAGACTAGTAAAAGTGGAACGGAAACCACTCCAGCCTAGTCAGAACTGAGTCAAGTGAGTGCAGCTCAGTGAGAAAGCGTGCCGACGCTTAGAGAGCAGTGAAGAAGAAGAAGTAGAAGGAGCAGCCCACCTACTGCGAGTGTGTGATCGTATGAGGGCCCGAGTAGGACGAAAGGTGAGTGGAAAGCAAGAGAGGGACAGAGGAGCCTAAACAGCTCATCCCCATTATTACAACCGGACACCGGGTCCGAGCTTACTGGAATCTTCATGACCAGTAGGAGATACCGGAGTTCCTGCGGGACTACAAGTCGCAGGAGCCCTTTAGTGCTGATATGTAACTGGGTCAGGAAGACAGGAGTCTGGTCGGCGCAACCATTACAGACTGTGTTCTTTCAAGAGAAGGCCCTACACAAGGTCAGCCGGGCGTAAAGTTGGAGACAGACTCAGACCTAGTTTCACACAGGTCAGAGACTCATTTTAGAAGTAAGGAGGCCCTACACCTAATCAGTGGGAAGAACTGGATGTGCACCCTTCACCCTGCAGCGCCCCGGGACGTGCCTGCAATAACAACAGTAAAGGTACAGAAAGAGACTTATGTGTGTGTGTCCATCTTATTACTCCTACTGCCGGATTCCCCTCCGTCCTGCACCCCTACACACTCTATCTACCCTGAAGGACCCAGCCTTACCTGTGGAAGGCTTAACACCTTGCTGCCCAATACCAACTCTTCAGCAGATCTACACAGCAGTGCTGGTCACACTGACCAGGTACCACAGGTGGCATCACGAACATCCTACAAACCTTTAAATCCCCTGTAAATATCCCCTTTTAGGGGTGAGTCCCAGGGCCACGGACCAAGCTGCAGCTACCGTGACATACCCCATAGAAGTGGACGGGCTCGGTGCTGAGTACCCCACGGCCCTGGCGGGCGACTCATCCATCCCACGCAACCCTCACATTGAATATCCCACACATTATAATGCCCCTCATAGCGCCTCACACAGTATGATGCCCCCACAGTCCCACACAGTATGATGCCCCCATAGTGTCCCACACAGTATGATGCCCTCATAGTGTCCCACACAGTATGATGCCCCACAGTCCTACACAGTATGATGCTCCCACAGTTTCTCACACAGTATGATGCCCCCACAGTGTCCCACATAGTATGATGCCCCCATAGTGTCCCACACAGTATGATGCCCCCACAGTCCCACACAGTTTGATGCCCCACATTGTCCCACACAGTATGATGCCCCCACAGTCCCACACAGTATGATACCCCCATAGTGTCCCACGCAGTATGATGCCCCAACAGTGTCCCACAAATTATAATATCTCTCACAGTGTCTCACAGTATAATGCAACCACAGAGTCCAATGCAGTAAGATGCTTCAACAGTGCCTCTCTCACACACTATGATACACCCACAATGTCCCCCACACAGTACAATGCCCTCACAGAATGATGCTCCCCACAAACATTATAATGCTCCCTTTACACTTTACAATGCCTGCACAATGTCCCCCACAATCGTTGAATACAAGTAAGCTGCCAAGTGATTTTTTTTCTTTTAATTTTGGAGTCTTAATATGGTTCTGTCTCCTCTAGTTTATCTTAGGGAACTTTCCAGTTGTGACAAGATCTTGTGGTGTGACAGCATGAAACAGTTCTGTCTGAATTCCAACAGCAGTCCTGCAGGTAAGAGGACCAATAAAAAGTTATTACAATGAGGTTTATCAATTAATGGGCAGGAGGGTTAACTCATGTTAGTAAGGAAAGTAAAAAAACACCACAAAGAGCAGCTGTTACAACAATCCTGGCATGGCCATGATTTACACAGAAAGCCTAAAGATTTCATTTTTTCACTCATCCTTACTCATTGGTAGAGGAAGAAAATTGTCAGCAAATTTTACTTTCTTGGCCATCAAATTCACGCCTCCTTTACTCAATATACTGTATTTATTGGGTGTACACCCATGGTTAATTATGTGTATCCAATGTAGAAGAAAACAAGCTTAGCAGGATCCAAAACTGAAAAGAGAACAATAAGCTGCCCCTGATCTAACAAGAATGGCCACAAGGTGTCAATATAAACCTGCGAAACTCAAAAATCCACGTCCATAATATTGTAAGATCTGGTTACCTAAGTTATTGTATTTCTGTGCAATGTTGTATTATTGCCAATATGTGATACTATATGTGATGGGATGTGATATATTATGGTATGTTGTATCTTCTGTGCACTATTAGCGATGTTGCATAGATGGATAAAAAGTTCCATCCACAAATACCTTTTTTATTTTGAAATTTAGGCTTTCAACCTTTTGATAACTTTTTTATTATTCATATTTCCATTTTTTGTGTAGCATCTTAACTCTTCATTATTTTAGCAGTCTCACAATGATAGCTCTTTTTTTGGAAAATGTAAAGAAAGATAGTTAAAAAATGTTTATCATTAATAACTTGCAGGATGTCAGCTATGCCCTTATAATTGGCTGCCGCATGGAAATCACTGTTATTACTATTCAACTGAAACAAACAGAACATGGAACCAGAGCCGGGATGATTGTAAGATGATGGGAGCCGATCTGCTGGTCATTAAGAACCAGGAAGAAAAGGTATGATGTCTATGTCTATGTATAAAGGCACTGTAAAGCTAGAAAACCAGCGTCAGCTTGCTGTATTATACAGTATGTGTGTGTGTTGTGCGGTGTGTACGTTGTGTATGTGTGCGTGTCTGCTGTGTGCTATATACTGATGTGTATGTAGTATACTGATATGTGTGTGTATTGCTGTGTGTGTGTGTCTGTACGTGTGTGTGTTGTATATATTTATATGTGTGTGTACTGTGTAATGCATGTGTACACTATAAAGGATGTTCTTTGTTACAGGGGTTCATAGAGAGAACTCTGCAACAGCGAGTAAATGACACATATTGGATAGGACTTCACCGTGATGGAGATGTATGGAGATGGGTAGATGAAGAATATTATAACAGCAGCTTGTAAGTGTCTCTCTCACAATAACACACATAAGTCACAATACACACTCTTAGCAACTTCATATAATAACGTCATGTACCCCAATGCTGCCAAAGAAACCTCTTAACCCAACCCATAGATGCCACTATCAGTATCAGTTGCAGCACCTACATTGTTTGATGGGGAGACTCTCCCTGCCCACACATAGATGCTTGGCAATGTGGTCATTGAGTGTCGGTGGATTAAAGAGGATCTTTCACCAGTCTGGCCACATCATGGAATAGTGGCTGCAGAGCTGGATAAAACATAGTTTTTATTATATAATTTATTCTTTCAATTGTAGATATATTGACTTGTAAAGTTTAGGTTATAATTTATGGTAAGCCCATTGGGGCTTTACCAGAGATCTGTCCCTGGGAGCATGTACATTTTCCCCATTTACCCATGCATGAAATGTACCAATCATAAGTAGAAGGCATCATGCAGAAGAAAGAATAACGCACCCCCAAAAGATCAAAAGAACATACCTTCTCCTTTGAAACGTAATGACAGATAGCCCTTATATCTACAGTTACTCTGTAGTATAGAGCATAGCTCAGTTTGATTACAAACACTTTCAGTTTTTGTCATTGCAGTCAGTGTGGGGGGAGGTACGCAACAGAACTGAGTATGATTCATCACATGACAGTCAGTGTGGGGGAGGTACACAACAGAACTGAATGTGATTATACCTTCAGCTTTCCTATCAACACTGTCATTGTGGGGGAAGAGGTGCACAGCAGAACTGAGTGTGGTTCATCACATGGCAGTCAGTGTGGGGGGAGGTTGAGAACAGCTGAGCTGAACTTGATTATAATCACCTCTGCAACTTCAGCTCTCCTCTCACAGCACTGTCATCTCAGCAGTATCCCACACCACCCACACTAACTGCTGTGAGATGAAGGTGTAATGACACTCAACTCTGCTCTATACTACAAAGTAAATACACAAATCAGGGCTGTGATCAGAGTTGTGAGTTACATCTCCCAAGAAGAGACATGTTCTCCTGACCTAGTGGGAGCATGTTCTTCTTTCCCCTGCGTGACACCTGCTTATGATTGGTCACAGTACACGCCCTGAGTGAAGAATCTCTTATTGTAAATTTTAACCCATTTTACAAGCTAATATCTTTGCAACAGGGATGATGATTTTTTTTAAGTGTTATTCAGCTCTGCAGCCACTATTCCATGTTATAGCTAGTTTGACATGCTAAAAGTAGTGACAGATCATCTTTAACATTTCAGTCAGGGGTTTAATTAAACAAAACTTGAAAATTCTATGGAAGGCAATTGGATCGCAATACTGTGTATCTTAAAGCATAATGTGAACAATCAAGGGGTCATTGCCCCAAGGTCTGTACGGAAGTAAGAAAGTAAAAGCTTAATTTATAAAAGTACAAACTATCCTCAAAATATATGGTAACTATTAAATTAATAAAAAAATAATAATTTTTTAAAATACAGTTAACCATAAAAAATACATAGTTGGTAATGCCGATATAATAAACCAGCCATAAAATAAAGTTAAAGAAAAACATATTGCTTGGTCCTGAACGTACAATAAAGATTTGTCTTCAAAGGGTTTAAACAAAATAACCACTCAAACTATTTTTTGCTTTCTGCTCCTTTAGCAGTTTCCTTTGCAAACTGGCATTTGTTTGTTCTGTCTTTCACATCGACTTATGTGAAACAGTCTATGCTTATATTTGCAATTCTGCAATTTGGCAACTAAATAAAACCGATTGTCAAATTCTAGACAGGTCGTAGCCACATGCGAGATATATTTGAGTCCACCATGTTGACAAAGCCATGTCTGACATGGGCCCAAAAATCCAGCTTGGATCTTTTGCAAAAATGTAATTCCTGCTCACCCAGTTGCTCTATGCTCATCCACCTGGGGCTCAGACACCGGCCTCGCCCTGACCTCACATCAAGGATAAGGCTGGACTCACAATAGAGAGGAATACGGACGAGTGCTAGGCGAGAAAATATCTCATAGCACTCGGACCGCTGTTAATCTATGGGACAGCTCCCATCAGCATTTTTTTGTCGGCCGTATTATACGTGCGAGTCAAATCGCAGCATGCTGTGATTTGCTGTGTATATCGGCCGAGTCTCACCAATGCAAGTCTATGGGTGCGAGAAAAAACGGACACCACACGGACCATGTGTGTGACTTGCGAGAAATACGCAAGCATTTCCCTCATTATAGCCCATTGAGCCATTAAATTCAAAGGGGAAAAGCAGTGAGAAATGAAAAGCCATACGGATGCCATACGAATGTCACACGGATACTTATATGCAAGGAAATCACTTCCTTGCATTGCAAATGGATTTCACACGGATCACTGTTCGGGGAACATTTGTGCAATTCTTGGCCGTCAAAATGGGACCAATTTTTTTAATACATTAAGTGTGACTCCAGCCTAATAGAAAAAATTGGAGTTCGGCTCAACAGGACTGGATTTTCCTTTTCTTTTTCAAAAGAAATTATATTGCATACAAAAGAAAATTTTCATGGTTGACGAGTCATGAGTAAGACTGCTTAGTGCAGTCGAAACGTGTCGACTGGGTCATGTCGACCATGAAAATTTTCTTTTCTATGTGTAAGAGGGACGACCAGACGCAGGTACCTGCGTGCCGGGTCTGGAACTGATAAGGCTGCATCCCCTGTTCCCGGGGGGAAGCTTTGGTGAGGCTGACCTTCCCCTGTTGCCTGGGAGAAGCTCTGATGAGCGGGACCTTCCTCCTGACTGAGGGGGACGAGGGGGATAAAAGAGGAAAGCTCGTGCAGCAAGAGGCTTTTGGCGTGAACCTGGGGCAGCACGCAATGAGAGGAGCGCTGCTCCCCGTCCCTCCAGACAGTACTAGCGCTGCGACAGGCCCCACCACCTGCCGCAGCAGAGAGAAGAGCCAGGCGCCAGGCATGCTGCAGCAGATCAGAAGGAGAGGGACTGCTGCTCTGAGGGGAGCTGTATGTCCAGCAGCAGCAGCCAGGCAGAAGAGTGCTCCGCCTGGGGAGCACCAGCATCATGTAGGCCAGTGTGGAGCCCAGCTGCGACTGAATCCACATCTCCAGAAGGGTGCACTGACAGAGGACCCCACTAGAGGTCAATATGCACACACACATTCCAGCTTACCTTAGGAGACCATTAGAGGGAGCTGGTTGCAGGCACACAAAAACTCAGTTTTAGTTAGACTTGGCTGAGAATTGCCAGAGAATTGCCAGAGCAGCTCACGGAGCAGCTCAGATAAGATCAGAGGAGAGAAGTTTAGCTCAGTTCTGAGCCCCAGCTCTGTCAGAAAGAGAGCTGCTTAGAGCCTATACATGGAGGCTGGTACGGGTGTGTACTGAAACCACCTTAGTCTGGTCAGAGCTAAATCTGAAGCAAATCTGACTAAGAAGCGTGCCGACGCTTAGAGAGCGGCGAAGAGGCAGCTTGCCTGCTGCCAATGTGTGTTGTGAGCAGGACCCGGGTAGGGTCGAAGGCAAGTGGAAGCAGAGGGAAAAAGGAGCATTAATAGCTCTCCCTAACAAGTCACCGGACATTGGGGTCCGAGCCTTTAAGGATTTCTACAACCTTTAGGAGAACACCGGAGTTCCTGTAGGACTACAAGTCCCAGGGTACCACAGAGCTGTTAAGCAATAGGACCAGGAGGACGGAGTCGGCTCGATCAGCCTGAAAAGACTTGTTCTACCAAATAGAAGGTCCAATCATCAATTCAGCCAGGTACAGAACAGAGACAGAGTCAGCCTTAGCTATATGCAGGTCAGGACTGGATCACACAGTGCAAAGGACAGGAGGCCATATACCTACCCGTGGGGGAGTCTGAATGTGCATCCTTCGCCTCACAGTGCTCCGGGGAGAACCTGCCAGTTCTTCAGTAAAAGGTACCAAAAGTTACTTGTGAGTGTGTCTCCCTTCTTGCCCTTAGCCTGCCGGACCCCTGTTCACACTGCATCTCCATATTATTATCTGCCCTGGAAGAACCCTGTCTTTCCTGTAGGAGACCTACCATCTAGCTGCCTAATACCATCCCTTCCAGGGTACTCACATAGCAGCGTTGGTCACTCTGACCATACACTACAGGTGGCGTCACGAACTAACTACCAATTCCCTGTAAATACCCCCACCATTGAATGACCGCCAGGGCCACGGACCGAGTCCTGCTGCCAGTGACATTCCCCATAAAAGTCGATGGGCTCGGTGCCGAGTACCCCCTAGCCCTGGTACCACCAATGTGGTGCGCGTCACCAGTGTCTGCCATCTACCGCCGCCAGCAGCAGCGACCAGAGATGGAGAGGAACATGCAGGGTCAACTCGGTGACTACAGAGAGAAGGTGCAGTCTGCTGGTGCCTACCAGAAAGAAAGGCGCCGTACGCTCAGTGTCCGTGATTACTGCACACGTGCCACATAGGAGGGACTGCATACAGGACTGACACTTGCACCCTGACTTCACCAGAGTATATTTGCAGAGCCACGTTGGGCTCATACAGTACTGTGGCCCGCACCCTTTTCAGCTACTGTACTACATGGAATAGGCGCAGCGGAAGGTACTGGAGACCGACCGCTGCCGCCAGAAGATGTGGCATTGATGCCCACAGGACCCCATTGGAAAGGACACCGCTTCAGCCGTTGTCAGCGCTATTCACTTCATAGACTTAGGAACCACTGACTTTCATCAGAGCTGCCGTTATCTGAACCTTTGTTCATCTCAAAACATACTTTGCCATTGATACTGTTTTATTCCTATGTTTAACCCTTTACCTCCTTGCGTGGAGTATTCCCGTTATTAAACTTATTAACCCTTGCTCTGCCTCCTGTCCGTCACTGGATCCCGCTACCTGCTCACATATGCACTATAATTTCTTTTGAAAAATATAAAGAGAAGGAAAATCCCGTCGTGATGAGCCGGACTCCAATTTTTTCTGTTATCCTTGGATCTTTTACGCCTTTCGAATTGCAGCCCTGGGTCACAATGCGATTTCATAGACAATCATTAGGCGCAATGTTACAGTGTGACCGTGCTCTTCAATTTACATGATGAATGTGGCAGTGTATCTTTGGTCCTAATCATCAGCGCTTCAAAAAGTAGAGTCCATGTAATAAACTTGTGCTCAATTTTTTGAAATGACATTTAAAAATAAGAGATATGTTCGGTGAAATTGCATTAATTGTGCCTAAAAAATATACATTTTGTATCAGGAGGTGAGAGGCACTGCTGACATGGCACTAACAGCTTCCTGCCAGGAATCAGCACGTTTTGTTCACCTGACCTATTAATTTGATTAAGACACAGGTACAATACCAGCCATCCATCCATGAGATCTGGCCAGCAGCCATAGATGCAGTGCTGGCAGCACATTCTCCTGATGTGGACGTGAGAGGCAATGGACAACTTTAATTTTTATTCATGTATTTTCTTTCTATTCAGGTTCAAGTTCAAGGTGCAGTCACAAGAACGCTGCACATTAATGACTAAATCCGGTTATTTTCAGGATGACTGCAATAGAAAATACGGAACAATATGTCTAAAGAAGGCTGCAAGGATTGACCTAAGCTAGTGCAAAGTGGCATCAACCACTCAAAGTACCCCCTCAGAAACCTGTTTGAATGAAGCCGTAAAAGGTCGTTATCATCTTCGACATTTATGACATGCCCACAGGACTTGTCTTGAATCTCGCCGTTGCTAGCTTGATTAGAACACATAATATTATGGCATTGAAGATGCATTTAACTAAACCCCAATTGTGTGGTTTCACCCTGTTTCATCATGTGTCCTGGCGATTTGAGTGGATAAGTATTTCTATAACAAAACTTTACATCTGTATAGTATCTCGATGTCGACTAGTCTACATATGCAGTTGTTAATCATGTACAAATATCAAAGGGTTTGTAGGAGAAAAAATGGCTTGGTATATAAAAAAAAATAAACAAACATACATTCACCCACCGGCACATTTTGGGATCAAGCACAGGCTGATTCGTGATCTGTGTTTACACCGGAAGGAATTTGTCACCATTCAAAGTTGCAGCAGGACCAATGCGACCAGTCATGGTAAGGTGACTTCAGTAGCACATCATCGGTGACATCAGCAAGAACATGCTGCTGAAGACAGAGATGACCATGGTGGCCTAACAAAGGTCCCAGGGGTCCTGCTGCCACTTAGAATGATGAAGAGTTCCTTTCAGTGTAAATGAAGGCGACGGAGGAGCCTGCGCTTTATCTCAGTACATGCCCATTGCTGAATGCAGTGGGTACGGAAAGTATTCAGACCCCTTTAAATTTTTCACTGTTTGTTTCATTGCGGCCATTTGGTAAATTCAAAAAAGTTCATTTTTTTCTCATTAAGGCTTTGTTCACACTGCGTTTAACCAGCCCGTTCAACACATAGCGTTGGCGATCGCGTTATGCTATACCTGCTAGCGCAGTGTGCTAGCACAGATGATTCATCTGTGCTAGCGGTGACGGAGCTCAGAAGCTGCAGCCCGCGCCCGAGGCTCCGTCACTGAATGACGGCACATCGCGAACGCATGCCGCTTTACGGCATGAGGCCCGACAATGGGGGTCAATGGCAGCGTTAACGGACTGCCTAAACGCAGTGTGATCCCAGCCTAATGTACACTCTGCACCCCATCTTGATTGAAAAAAAGCAGAAATGTAGAAATTTTTGCAAATTTATTATAAAAGAAAAACTGAAATATCACATGGTCATAATTATTCAGACCTTTTGCTTAGACACTCATATTTACGTCACATGCTGATCATTTCCTTGTGATCTTCCTTGAGATGGTTCTACTCCTTCATTGGAGTCCAGCTGTGTTTAATTAAACTGATAGAACTTGATTTGTAAAAGGCGCACACCTGTCTATATAAGACCTCACAGCTCACAGTGCATGTCAGACCAAATGAGAATCATGAGGTCAAAGGAACTGGCCAAGGATCTCAGAGACAGAATTGTGTCTGAATACTTTCCGTACCCCTGTATATCTTCAGTTATTATTTTTTAATATACCAAGTCACTGGTAAAATATTAATTTCCTCCTGTAACTCTTTTAAGCTCTTAGCTAAGCTCACTTAAGGTACCAAAGATCACAACAGACTCTTGATTACAGAAATGATGATGATTTCAATAAAGAGCTTGACTGCTGTGTCCATGCTGACCAGAAACCAAGTTCCATTTCTTTACTTTAAATAAATAAATCTTTATCTACTGTAATTGTGCATGTTCTTTAACTTCTGCACTTCTTATATCCCTTTCTTTGTAGTTATAAACTTTTGTTTTCCAACAACCTCACTGCCAAAATTACTTAGGCCAATATTTTATTAGACTAAGGTAAGATTAATCTTTCTCTTCAGATGTTTGTTGAATGTCTCGCAGCATGTGTGTAGCCCTGGTATGTAAGGCACACATAAAATCCTGGA
>VIAB01015546.1:20883-46098 GCA_009801035.1 Oophaga pumilio | reverse complement strand
TTCCTTGTGATCCTCCTTGTGATGGTTTTACTCCTTCATTGGAGACTAGCTGTGTTTAATTAACCCCTTCACTCCCAGAGCTTTTTTCGTTTTTCGCTCCCCTTCTTTACAAAGCCATAACTTTTTTATTTTTCCCGTTAATATGGCCATGTGAGGGCTTATTTTTTGCGGTACGAGTTTTACTTTTGAACGACACCATTGTTTTTACCATGTCGTGTACTCGAAAATGGGAAAAAAATTCCAAGTGCGGTGAAATTGCAAATTAAGTGCAATCCCACACTTGTTTTTTGCTTGGCTTTTTTGCCAGGTTCACTAAATGCAAATACTGACCTGCCACTATGATTCTCCAGATCATTATGAGTTCATAGACACCAAACATGTCAAGGTTCTCTTTTATCTAAGTTGGCTAAAAAAAAAAATTGCGCTATTTTCCGAGACCCGTAGCATCTCCATTTTTCGTGATCTGGGGTCGGGTGAGGGCTTATTTTATGCGCACCGAGCTTACGGTTTAAATGAAACCATGTCTGTGCAAATACATTTTTTTGACCGTCCGTTATCGCAGCGACCAAAAAAAACGTAATTCTGGCGTTTTGAATTTTTTTCTCGCTACGCCGTGTAGCGATCGGGTTAATCCTTTTTTTTTTTTTAAGATTGGGCGATACCTAATATGTGTATGTTTGATTTTTCTTTTATTGTTTTATTTTGATTGGGGTGAATTGGGGGTGATTTGAACTTTTAGGTTTTTTTTAATTTCTAAACACTTTTTTTTTTACTTTTGGCCTGCTTCAATAGCCTCCATGGGAGGCTAGAAGCATGCACAACTCGATCGTCTCTGCTACATATGGGTGATGAGCAGATCACCCATATGTAGCAGATTTACTGCATTGCTTTGGTCGGCGCTCACAGCAATGTGCCGGCAACAATCATAGAGGTCTCTATGAGACCTCTGTTTGTCAAGGCAACGCGTTGCCGACCCCCGATCACGTGACAGGGGTCGGCGATTCGCTCATTTCCGGCCCGGCGTCCGGAAGCGCTAGTTAAATGCCCGCTGTCCGCTTTGACAGCGGGTTTTAACTAGTTAATAGGCGCGGGCTGATGACGATTCCGCTCGCGCCTATTGCGGGCACATGTCAGCTGTTTTAACAGCTGACATGTCGCGGCTTTGAGGTGGGCTCACCGCCGGAGCCCACCTCAAAGCAGGGGATCCTTACCGATGACTTACTATCCCGTCATCGGTAAGGAAGGGGTTAAACTGATAGGACTTGATTTGTAAAGGCACACACCTGTCTACATAAGACCTCACAGCTCACAGTGCATGTCAGACCAAATGAGAATCATGAGGTCATAGGAACTGGCCAAGGAGCTCAGTGACAGAATTGTGGCAAGGCACACATCTGGCCAAGGTTACAAAAGAATTTCTGCAGTACTCAAGGTTTCTAAGAGCACTGTGGCCTCCATAATCCTTAAATGGAAGAAGTTTGGGACCACCAGAAATCTTCCTAGACCTGGCCGTACCAGCCAATCTGAGCAATCGTGGGAGAAGAGCCTTGGTGAGAGAGGTAAAGAAGAACCCAAAGATCATTGTAGATGAGCTCCACAGATGCAGTAGGGGGAAGGGAGAAAGTTCCACAAAGTCAACTATCACTGCAGCCCTCCACCAGTCGGGCCTTTATGGCAGAGTGGCCCGACGGAAGCCTCTCCTCAGTGCAAGACATATGAAAGCCCACACAGAATTTGCTAAAAAAACACATGAAGAACTCCCAGACTATGAGAAATAAGATTCTCTGGTCTGATGAGACGAAGATAGAACTTTTTGGTGATAATTGTAAGCGGTATGTGTGGAGAAAACCAGGCACTGCTCATCACCTGCCCAATACAATCCCAACAGTGAACGATGGTGGTGGCAGCATCATGCTATGGGGGTGTTTTTCAGCTGCAGGGACAGGACGACTGGTTGCAATTGAAAGAAACATGAATGCAGCTAAGTACAGCGATATCATGGATGAAAACCTCTTCCAGAGTGCTGTGGACCTCAGAAACTAAGCACACAGCTAAAATAACAAAGGAGTGGCTTCAGAACAACTCTGTGACCATTCTTGACTGGCCCAGCCAAAGCCCTGACCTAAACTCAATTGAGCATCTCTGGAAAGACCTGAAAATGGCTGTTCACCAATGTTCACCATCCAACCTGATGGAACTGGAGAGAATCTGCAAGGAAGAATGGCAGAGGATCCCCAAATCAAGGTGTGGAAAAACTTGTTGCATTATTCCCAAGAAGAATCATGTACTAGCTGTACTAGCTCAAAAGGGTGCTTCTACTCAATGCTGAGCAAAGGGTCTGAATTCATATGACCATGTGATATTTTAGTTTTTCTTTTTTAATAAATTTGCAGAAATTTCTACATTTCTGTTTTTTTTTCAGTAAAGATGGGGTGCAGAGTGTACATTAATGAGAAAAAAAATGAACTTTTTTGCATTTACCAAATGGCTGCAATGAAACAAAGAGTGAAAAATTTAAAGGGGTCTGAATACTTTCCGAACCCACTGTATATGGGGGAAGATCCGATACTAGCTTTTTTGCTGCCTGAGGTGAAAATTCAAATGTCACCCCTCCTCACAGTTCAATATAAATCTGCTGTCAGTTAACTCAATTCCATCATTATTTTTTGGGTTTTGCTTTTAAGGTATTCATTGTATGGCAAAAGTGACCTGTGAGCATGATTCTCCCGGTCAGTGCAATTACGGCAATACCAAACTTTCATAGATTTTCTGTTTGTAAAAAGAAAAAAAAAATGTGTGGTTTCAACCCCAATTTGCAGCTTAATGACCAGGTAAATTTTTGTAATTCTGACCACTGTCACTTTATGAGGTTATAACTCTGAAACGCTTTAACGGATCCCGCTGATTCTGAGATTGTTTTTTTCGTGACATATGGTACTTTTTGTTAGAGGTAAAAATTCTTCTATATGACTTGCGTCTGTTTATTAAAAAAACGGAAATATGGCGAAAATTTTGAAAATTTTGCAATTTTCAAACTTTTAATTTTTATGCCCTTAAATCAGAGAGATATGTCACACAAAATACTTAATACGAGAAGGAGCACCATAGGGTCTTATCTGACATTGCAGAGTGGTGACATACTAAGAGAAGTACTCACCTGGTGAAGATGAGGAACAGACATATAATAATGGCGGCTGCTGCAGATCCGCTGGTCAGAGCCTGACCTGATAGAAGCATATATTCAGTAGAATAGGAAGAACATCACCGCGCTGCCGCAGAAATTATTCCAGGAGTAGTAGGATTCAACGTGGTTTATTCACGCGTTTCAGGGTTCAAAGGACCCTTTCATCAGGACATACCACATAAGGTACAGAGATCATGAATGTACAGGGTTAAAATACATGCTTGTATTTAAAAAAACGGCGCCAATTGATCAGATGACATGCGGTGTCAGAGTTCCTGGAGTTGTCCGGTCGACACCAGCAGGGTAGGCGGCCGCCTACTACTGTTCAGTCAGGTGTGGCTTTTTGTCATCCACGACGAATGGGGCAGAGATCTGATGTCCTCCGGATACAAGATAGAATTTTCTTCACGCCCCCCAACACGTTTCTTCCCTTCCCGTCCTCTGTCGTCGGAGGCAAGGGCAAAGTCTTTTTCCCAAGCCATAGACGCATTGCGTCGCGACGGCTTCATTGTTACCCTCCCAGAGAACGAAAGGTTTCAGGGTTTCTACTCAAACCTTTTCGTTGTCCCAAAGAAGGACGGAAAGGTGAGACCCATTCTAGACCTCAAACTTCTAAACAAGTTTGTTAAGGTTCGTCATTTTTGCATGGAATCTCTACGTTCAGTCATCGTTTTTATGGAAGAGGGAGAGTTCTTGGAATCCATTGACATCCGAGATGCTTACCTGCATATCCCGATTTTTCCTCCCCACCAGAAATTTCTGCATTTCGCCATTCAAGACCAGCATTTCCAATTTATGGCCCTGCCTTTCAGCTTTGCCACTGCCCCCAGAGTGTTCACAAAGGTCATGGCGGCTGTCATGTCCATCTTACATTCTTGGGGCGTGGTTCTGCCCTACCTGGACGACCTATTGGTCAAAGGACCATCTTTCCATGACTGCAAACTTCAGCAAATCCTCCCCCATCCCAGCCCAGCAGATATCCTTTTTAGGGATGACCCTGGACACCTCTCGAGGGTTGGTAATTCTTCCTCGAGACAAAGTCCAAGCCCTTCAACAAGGAGCCCGGACCCTCTGTCAATCATCCCCCCATTCCATCCGGTTTGCCATGAGGGTACTGGGAAAAATGGTGGCAGCAATGGAAGCGGTTCCCTTTACACAGCTGCACCTTTGTACCCTGCAGCATGCTCCTCTGGGGGTCTGGGCCCGGAACCCGTTCTCTCTCGACCGACAGTGCCGTTTATCACTGCGGGTCAGGCAGGCCCTCAGATGGTGGACATCGAGCTCGTCTCTCAGTCAGGGGAAGTCTTTTCTCCCGCTCCAATGGCTAGTGGTGACTACCGATGTCAGCCTTCTGGACTGGGTAGCAGTCTTTTGTCATCACACCGCTCAGGGCCGCTGGTCGATTCGAGAATCAAATCTCCCAATCAACGTCCTAGAGATCCGTGCTATTTGGCTTGCCCTCCACCATTTCCATTATCTCCTAGCGGGCCACCCCATCCGCATTCAATCGGACAATGCCACGGCCGTGGCATACATCAACCACCAAGGGGGTACCCGCAGCAGGGCGGCCATGTCCGAGGTCTCTCACATTCTCCGATGGGCAGAGAAAAGCCATTCGGTAATTTCAGCGGTCCACATATCAGGTGTAGAAAACTGGACGGCAGACTTCCTCAGCTGCAAAGGTCTCGCCTCGGGAAAATGGGAACTCCATCTGGAAGTGTTCCTGCAGATTTGTCATCGTTGGGGCGCCCCAGACGTAGATCTGATGGCGTCCAGACTGAACGCCAAAGTTCCCTTGTTCATAGCTCGGTCTCGAGACCCAAGAGCTATCGGAGCAGATGCTCTAGTCCAGGGGTCTCAAACTGCATTCCTCGAGGGACGCAAACCGTGTGTGTTTTCAGGATTTCCTTAGCATTGCACTAGGTGCTGGAATCATTATCTGTGCAGGTGATTAAATTATCACCTGTGCAATACAAGGAAATCCTGAAAACATGACCTGTTTGCGGCCCTTGAGAAATGCAGTTTGAGACCTCTGCTCTAGTCCTTCCTTGGCGACAGTTCCGCCTCCCATACATTTTTCCCCCGCTACCTTTACTTCCGAGAGACATCAAGAAGATCAAGGAAGATCCCGGTGATTCTGATGGCTCCAGATTGGCCACGCTGCGCGTGGTTCGCGGAGTTGGTGCATCTCGAAACTGACGTTCCCTGGCGACTGCCAGACCGTCCGGATCTGCTCTCCCAGGGTCCGATTTGCCACCAGAACTCAGGGGCTCTGCGTTTGACGGCGTGGCCGTTGAATCCTGGATTCTGACCCAGGCTGGTTTTTCTAAACAGGTTGTTTCCACAATGGTCCGTGCTCGTAAGCCAGCGTCCATGTGCATCTATCATCGAATTTGGAAGACGTTTTTTGCTTGGTGCAGGGATCGGGGTCTCCCCCCTCGTCTTCGATTCCCACCATTTTACAGTTCTTACAGACCGGTCTTGACTTGAGCCTGGCGCTCAGCTCTCTCAAGGGCCAGATCTCCGCCCTATCGGTCTTATTCCAAAGGAAGATCACGACTAGACTTCAGGTGAAAACCTTCATGCAGGGGGTTTCACACTTGGTACCCCCCTATCGCATGCTTTTAGAGCCTTGGGATCTCAACTTGATACTGAGTGTCCTACAAGAACCCCTCTTTGAACCGCTCCAGGACGTTTCGCTGACCTTATTGTCCTGGAAGGTCACCTTCCTTGTGGCCTTCCTATCCGGCGAGTCTCAGAGCTGGCTGCTCTGTCCTGTCTGGCGACTTTCCTCAACTTAAATCAGGACAAGGTTGTCCTCCGGCCTTCCCCAACATTTTTTCCTAAGGTCATTTCGTCCTTCCATCTAAACGAGGACATTGTTCTTCCTTTACTTTGTCCGGCTCCCATTCACCGGGTGGAAAGAGCTCTCCACACTCTGGACCTGGTCAGGGCTCTGAGAAGATATGTCTCAAGGATTGCGTCATTCAGAAGGACTGATGTTTTGTTTATGATTCCCAAGGGTCATAGGAAGGGTTTTGCCGCTTCAAAGGTCACGATTGCCAGGTGGATTCACTTCTCCATCCAGGAGGCCTACCGTATCAGAGGCCAGCCCATTCCAGCGGGGATCAGGGCACACTCCACTCAAGCGATGGGAGCTTCTTGGGCTATTCGTCATCAGGTGTCGGCGGAACAAGTCTGTAAGGCTGTGACTTGGTCCAGCCTACATACGTTCTCAAAGCATTATAATATTCACTCTCAGGCTTCTGCGGATGCGGATCTGGGCAGAAGAATTCTGCAGACTGCGATTGCGCACATCTAGGCAGTTGTTACATGAAGTCTAATCTTTTATGTTGTTATCCCACCCAGGGACTGCTTTGGGACGTCCCATGGTCCTGTGTCCCCCAATGTGGCAAAGTAGAAATAGGGATTTTTGTGAGTACTCACCATAAAATCCTTTTCTCAGAGACGCTCATTGGGGGCTCAACACCCACCCTGTAAGCTTAATAGTTTTGCCTTTGGGTTGCCATGTTGTACTCTTGTATGTTGTTAATGCTTTTTCCTACTACTTTTGCACCGAACTGGTTCTCTCGGAGCCAACATGAGGGTGTATATTGCAGAGGAGGAACTAACTTTTTTTATTAACTTAGTGTCACCCTCCTAGTGGCAGCAGCATAACACCCATGGTCCTGTGTTCCCCAGTGAGCGTCTTGGAGAAAAGGATTTTACGGTGAGTACTCACAAAAATCCCTATTTTTTTTTTAGGGACCACATCACATTTAAAGTCACTTTGAGGGGTGTAAATGACAGAAAATACCCAAAAGTGACACCATTCTAAAAACTGCACCCCTCAAGGTGCTCAAAACCACATTCAAGAAGTTTATTAACCCTTTACCTGCTTCACAGGAACTGAAGCAATGTGGAAGGAAAAAATTAACATTTAACTTTTTTTTACAAACATTTTACTTCAGAACCATTTTTTTTTATTTTCACAAGTGTAAAAAAAGAAAATGAATCTCAAAATTTGTTGTGAAATTTATCCTGAATGCGCCGATACCCAATATGTGGGGGTGAACCACTGTTTGGGTGCACAGCAGAGCTTGGAAGGGAAGGAGCGCCGTTTGACTTTCAACGCAGAATTGGCTGGAATTGAGATCGGACGCCATGTCGTCTTTGGAGAGCCCCTGATGTGCCTAAACAGTGGATATCCCCCACAAGTGACACCATTTTGGAAACTAGACACCTTAAGGAACTTATCTAGATGTGTGGTGAACACTTTGAAGCCCCAAGTGCTTCACAGAAGTTTATAACATAGAGCCGTGAAAATAAAAAAATCATATTTTTTCCACAAAAATGATATTTTCGCCCCCAAATTTTTATTTTCACAAGGGTAACAGGAGAAATTAGACCCCCAAAATTGTTGTCCAGTTTGTCCTGAGTACGCTAATACCCCAAAAGTGGGGTGGGAACCACTGTTTGGGCGCATGGCAGAGCTCGGAAGGGAAGGAGCGCCGTTTTGGAATGCAGACTTTGATGGAGTGGTCTGCGGGCATCACGTTGCGTTTGCAGAGCCCCTGATGTGCCTAAACAGTGGAAACCCCCAACAAGTGACCTCATTTTGGAAACTAGACCCCCCCAATGAGCTTATCTAGATATGTGGTGAGCACTTTGAACCCCCAAATGCTTCACAGAAGTTTATAACACAGCCATGAAAATAAAAAATATTTTTTTTTCTACAAAAATGATTTTTTAGCCCCCATTTTTTATTTTCCCTAGGGTAACAAGAGAAATTGGACCCCCAAAATTGTTGTGCAATTTGTCCTGAGTACGCTGATGCCCCATATGTGGGGGTAAACCACTGTTTTGGTGCATGGCAGAGCTCAGAAGGGAGGGAGCACCGTTTGACTTTTTGAACACAAAATTGGCTGGAATCAATGGTGGTGCCATGTCTCATTTGGAGACCCCCTGATGTAACTAAACAGTGGAAACCCCCTAATTCTAACTCCAACCCTAACCTCAACACACCCCTAACTCTAATCCCAACCCTAACCATAACCCTAATTCCAACCCTAACCACAACCCTAACACTAATCCCAACGCTAACCATAACCCTAACCACAAACCTAACCCCAACACACCCCTAACCCTTATCCCAACCCTAACCGTAATCCCAATAATAATCCCAACCCTAACCCTAAAACTTTAGCCCAACTCACTTTAGCTTAACCCTAAAACTTTATCCCAACTCGCTTTGGCCTAACCCTGAGCCTAAAACTTTAGCCCAACTCACTTTAGCCTAACTCTAACCCTAACCCTAAAACTTTAGCCTAACTCTAACCCTAACCCTAAAGCTTTAGCCCAACTCACTTTAGCCTAACCCTAATTGGAAATAAATATATTTTTCTTTATTTTATTATTTTTACCTAACTAAGGGGGTGATAGGGAGTTTATTTACTATTTTTTTTATTTTGATCACTGTAATAGCGTCTATCACAGTGACCAAAATGAACCAATAGGAAAAATGTTCCTATTGTTGCCGGGTGCCGGCCGTCAGATATCGGCGGGCGCACTGCGCATGCGCTCGCCATTTTCTGACCGGAAGAAGATGGCGGCGCCCTCCGGAGGATGCAAGAGGGCCCTAGGACTACCGGGAGGTTCGGGGGGGATCGGGGACCCTATTTCTCTCTTCTCTGATGTGCGATCACATCAGAGGAGAGAGAAATTAAATGGCACATCAGATTTTTTTTTTATTGCGGTCGCCGTTATACGGTTAATAACGGCGATCGCACACCTGGGGTCGGTAAAAACCCGAATCATGTTCTCTGGAGTCTCGGCTACCCTGACATCCGAGACCCTGGAGAAAATCCGACTCCGGGGGGCGCTCTTGGTTTTTTCCATAGCGCTGTTAATTAACGGCGCTGTGGTTTAAGTACCATTAACTACCGCCATTAAAAGGCGTATCGCTGTCATTAAGGGGTTAAGGTTGACCAGAAAAATGCCCACAGGAAAGTTTCCCACACAGAAAATTGCTCACACGGACAACTGCCCACTTGGACAAAATAAAAACATTTCTGACCTCCTCCCCCAAGACCTGTTTTTACGGTATAGATTTTGTGGTAAAAATGACCATGCAATATGATTCTCCTCATCAATGCGATTATGTTGATACCCAACAAGTTCTTTTTTTTATTATTATTTTAGTGGTGAAAAAAAATTAGAAGTTTGCAAAAAAAAGTTTGGTTTGTGTCACTGTTTTCTCCTTCGCCTCATTGGGGGACACAGACCATGGGTGTATGCTGCTGCCACTAGGAGGCTGACACTAAGTGAATACAAAAAAAGTTAGCTCCTCCTCCGCAGTATACACCTTCCTGCTGGCTCCCAGAGAACCAGTTCATGCTTAGTGTCTGTAGGAGGCACAGGGATCTGGTTTTCAGACCATTTTTTTTTTTTTTTTTTTTTTTCCACAATGAAGATGAGATAGGGGCGACGGTCGCTATTGAAAGGGTCTGATCTCCCCAAACCAACAACAGGCGAGCACGTGGAGTGTCGCCTCCACGTATCCTCTCCTGCGACGTGGGACACCATGCCGGACACAGCCCTGTCCTCCCTAAGGTAGTGAAACCCTAGGCTGCACAGAGGCACAGAGATAGTCTATGCGGCCCCCACTGCATCACCAATGCTGAAAACTGCGGTGATGTAAGGAGGCGGACGGTCCCTTTCCACCTCCATAACAAAGGGAGGGTGGATCGAGGGTTCCCTGCACTGTCCAAAGCAGCAGCAGAGAGTGTTTTTTATTTTTTTCTGACCTGCTGGATAGAGCTGCGTACTCTGCCACCTGGCAGCTTCCGGGTAAGTGCCGAGTCTGAAGCGGTTGGAGGGCTCTGCGCAGAGGACCGGGCGGCGGTGGACGTCGAATCCACGTTTTTCTCCTGCGGGGAGGAGTTTCTTTCATTTTCCCTGCTTGGTGCGGCTAGCACCAAAAATTTAGTCCCCGGCTTCGGCCTTGCGTAGGCCGCAACCCGGAGGCTCCGCCCACTTTTCGGACGCTTCTCGTCTAGGATGGGAAGCACAACTGCAAATCTCAGCGGCTGCTAACACTTTCTACTGTTGATTCCGGACACAATCCAGAAGCGGTGACTGCCCGGCAATATATGGAGCTGAGAACAACGCTATTCCAAAGGTTCTGTGTAAGGAGGCCCCGCTCCCTTCCCCTCTGCTGTTTTCCCCTGCAGTCTTCCCCGGTCGGGGATGTCCCTATTACATTCTTCATCACAAAGCCTGCGACCCCAAATGTGTTCACAAGCTCTCCGCCGCCACCGATCCCAGTGTATCTAGCCCCCCTGAGTGGGATTCATCACTATTGCAATCCTTGGCTTCTCTGGCCAAAGAGATTGAATACCTCCATGATCCATCTGTGGATCGGAGCGTTCACAGGACTAATACAGATGGATCCTCTAGCAGGGGCCGCAAGCATTCTAGAAACGTACAGGCTTCTAGAAAACGGATCCGTAGTACGTTACCTAAGTAATCATGTGCCTTGGCGTCCGTGAGCTCTGTCTCTCGCTCTCTCTCACTAGAGATTTGTAACGAACAGGACTCTGAGTAGAAATCGGATGTTTCCTCATACAGCGTTTGCCATTCACCCGGAGGTTCGGGTTATACTTCACCGGCAAAGAGAGTGACCTGATAAACGCCTCACATGTCAGAAGCCTCTTGAGGCAAGGTACCCCCTTTTTTTCTGCTGATCTGCGGAAAGATTGAGCTGAATCTCCTGCTGTAGACTGGCCAGTTTTTTGTCCAGCCCCAGAACCCTTCTATCCTGGCCGGATGGATCATCAACCCACGGAACTCGGGGCCGCGGCGGGGGTAGCTAAAGCCATGGTCTCCTAGATGCCCCTTTTAGAGGCGGCTAGCTGCGCTGCACTATCAGAGCCAGATGCCATCACGTTCTGAAGGACATAATGGCTCAATAAATAGAAAATGGACTCTGTGTGTAAAACTTCCCTGACATTTCTGCCTTACCAGAGTGGTCGTTTATTTAGAATGAAGCTGGTTCTTGTCTCTGATACTACGGGAGGAAAGAGCAAATTTCCTCCGCAGCAAGGCTTAGACTTTTTTTTCGGCGTCAACAACAATTCTGTTTTCAGACACCATAGATTCACTTTGTTAAGACGGAATCATTGTTCCGGTCCCAGTAAACGAAAGACTCAAGGGGTTCCACTCGAATCTGTTTGCATTTCTGTCATTACTTTGGCTGCATGGGGTCCTGGGATCAAAATCCCACCATGGAGGTTATCGGACCTGTAGCACCCATGTGCAACAGTCCTGGGTAAGTGCTCTGAACCTGAGGCCCAATTGGTTTCACCTGCAAAGGATGCATGGGATTAACGCGTCATGGGGCATTCTGTGGTACAACCTCATTTTTCAGGAACTGGGATCTAGACTGCACAATACCCCCCCCACGAGTGGGTTTCGTCGCTGTCGCAGCCCATGGCGTCACAGCGATACAGTCCCTTCATGATCTTTCCTCTACTGGTCGGGGTCTTCGCCGTCCTGCCTCCGATGATTCCTCCATCTCTAACGCATCATGTGGGCTCAGTAGATTACCACTGCAGCCTTGCAGCGTTGGAATCTTGGGTTCAGATCCCACCAAGCATCATGCAAACTCGTCGCTAGCATCCATCGACAACAGGACGCTTACCTCCATATTCCGATTTTCCCCTCTTTAGACATTCCTGTGCTTCGCCATTCCCAAACAGCATGCTACCGTTCTCACAGTGCTCTCAAAGGTCATGTCGGCTGTCATGTCCATCTTGCACTCTTTGGGCATGATCGTTCTGCCCTACTCAGACGACCTTCTAATCAGGGGTCCATCCTCCCAGGACTGCGCGAAGTGCCTTTGTATCTCTGGCTATACTCTCTCGCCTTAGCTCGCTGATAAATATATACAAGTCTTCCCTTGTTCCAGCCAAGCAGATATCCTTTTTAGGAATGACCATGGACACCTCCGAGGGTTGGTGATTCTCCCTCAAGACAGGGTCCGAGCCCTTCAACAAGGAGCCCGTGCTCTTAGCCACTCATCCCGTTCTTCCATCTGGTTTGCCATAAGGGCACTGTGGAAAAATGGTGGCAGCAATGGAAGCAGTCTCCTTCGCTCAGCTGCATCTCAGTCTCCTGCAGAATGCTCTTCTGGCGGCTCGGGACAGGAACCCGTTCTCCCTCGACCGCCAGCGCCGCTTGCCCTTGCGGGTCAGGCAACCTCTCGGTTCGTGGACATTGAGGTCTTCTGTTTTCCAGGGGAAATCCTTACTCCCGGTTTAATGGCTGGTAATGACTACCGTTGCCAGCCTCCTTGGCTGGGGAGTAGTTCTTTCGTTACCACACTGCTCAGGGGCGCTGGTCAAATCGTGAGTTGAGCCTCCCCAGGAAATCTGAACAATCAAGACAGCCCTACAGCAGTTCCATTATCTCTTGACGGGTCACCCCATCTGAATTCAATAAGACAAAGCCACGGCTGTCGCATAGATCAATCATCAAGCTGGTACCCGCAGCACGGCGGCCATGCGTGAGGTAGCCCATATTCTCCGATGAGCAGAGAGGAACCTCTCGGTAGTTTCAGCAGTCCATATCCCAGTCGTGAAGGATTGGGTGGCAGTTGTTTCTAGCCGTCAAAGTCTCGCCTTCAGACAGTGGGAATTTCGTCTGGAGGGCTTTCGACAGATATGTATTCATTTAAGGACTCCGGTCGTGGATCTGTTGGCTTCAAGATTGAATGCCAAGGTGCTTCACTTCAGAGCTCGGTCTCGGGATCCCAAGACCATCAGGGTGCATGCACGGGACTCTCCGTGGCATCAGTTTCGTCTCCTTACGTGTTTTTTCCCCGCTTTCTTCCGAGGGCGTGGTATGCAAATTTAGTGCAGATAGTCGCCGATGTCCCGTAGCGACTACCGGATCGTCTAGATAGGCTCTGCCAACATCCGTTTTATCATTAGAACTTGGAGGCCCTGTGTCTAACGGCTTGGCCGGTGAACTCTGCGAGCTATCAAGCTGGGTTCTCTCATCAGGGCTTTCCCACCTTGATAAGTGTTGGGAAGCCTGCATCAGCTAGCATCTATCACCGCACCTGATAACTTTTTTCGCACAGTGCAGGTACTGTGGACGTCCTCCTGTCTTCTCTGTTCCCTCCATTTTGGGAATTTTTCTCCAGACTGGTCTGGAATCAGGTTTGACGCTTTCTCTCTCTCAAAGGCCAGATCTTGGCCTTATCTGTTTTATTCCAGCGCAGAATTGCTTCCATTATGTAAGTGATGATTTTCTTTTAGGGAGTGTCCCAGGTGGTATTCTCCTATAGAATGCCGTTAGAAGCCTGGGACCTTATAATAGTCCTGGGTGCTCTTCAGCAAACGCCTTTCGAACCTTTGCTGGTTGTCTCGTTGCCAGTTCTGTCTCGGAGGGTCGTCTTTTGTTGTTGCAGGGACGTCGCAATACCGTCTATCAGGCAAGTCTCAGAGCTAGCCACTCTGTCCTGTCGTGGTCCTTTCCTGTTTTTTTCCACCAGGACAAGGTGGTCATCGAATCGTCTCCATTCTTTGTTGTTCAAGGAGGTCTAGTCTTTCCACCTTAACGAGGACATTGTCCTCTCGTTTTGTCCAGCACCGGTACATCGAGTGGAATGAGCTCTTCACACCCTGGATGTAGTGAGGGCTCTCAGAAGGTTCGTCTCGAGGACAGCGCCCTTCAGTAGGTCTGACGCCCTATCCTTGCTTCCTGACGGTCTCAGGTAGGGTTTAGCCACTTCAGGGCCACAATACCAAATGGTTTTGCTTGCCTATGCAGAAGTCCTACCGCATCAGAAACAAGCCTGTCCCAGCGGGGATTAAGGCACACTGTACTCGGTCGGTGGATGCTTTTTTAAGCCATTCGGCATCCTACGACTTGGTACAGCCTACGTTGCTCAGACTTCTGCACATGCAGCCCTTCGCAGACATTCTGCAAGCGGTGTTAGCGCAACTTTAGTGAGTTGGGACATGGGGGTCGATCTGTTATATGGTTCCCCACTCAGGGACTGCTTTTGGACGTCCCATGGTCTGTGTCCCCCAATGTGGCGAAGGAGAAATAGGGATTTTTGTGAGTACTCACCGTAAAATCCTTTTCTCCGAGCCACTCATTGGGGACACAGCACCCACCCTGGTAATCTTTTGGCCTGCGCTTGTTATTCTTTAATTTGAGGTGTTGTACTCTAATGTGATGTTAATGATCTCCTACTGCTTTTGCACTGAACTGGTTCTCTGGGAGCCAGCAGGAAGGTGGAGCTAACTTTTTTTGTATTCACTTAGTGTCAACCTCCTAGTGGCAGCAGCATACACTCACATACACCCATGGTCTGAGTCCCCCAATGAGTGGCTCGGAGAAAAGGATTTTACGGTGAGTACTCACAAAAATCCCTATTTCCGAGATCTGTAACATTTTTATTTTTCGTCTTATGGAGCTGTGTGATGGCTAATTTTTTGAGGGGTGAGACAATGTTTTTATCAGTAACATTTTGGGATAGATGGGACTTTTTGATTGGTTGTTACAGCCTTTTTTTGTGGAACTGCAGCGTAAAAAATAACTTAACTTTGGTGTTCTTGAATTTTTTTATGTTATTTACTGATCGGATTAATTGTATTTTGATAGATTTGACTTTTCTGAACATGGCTATACCACATACCTTATTTTGTGGATTATAAGATGCACTTTTTCTCCCCAAAATTTGGGAGGAAAATGGGGGTGCGTCTTGCTGCAGCAGGCTCCGAGCATTCCGAAAATGTTGGGAATCACCACACTTTCCATCCTTTTCACTGCGGTGAACTATAGAAAATTGGCTGCAGGCAGCATATGTGCAGATTGAGATCTTGGCTCACGAGACGCACCCATCACCATTTTATATAAAAATGTTTTTCCTATTTTCCTCCCCAAAATTTGGGGTGCATCTTATAATCCGCAAAATATGGTATGTGTATTTCTTTATTTTTTTTTTTAGTATCTTTATTTTCAATGGCGGAAAATGGGAGTGATTAGAACTTTTAGGTTTTTTTTTCATATTTTTTTTAAAACACTTTTTACCGTTGTTGTTAGCCCTCTTAGGGGACTTGAAGATACAATCTTCCGATCGGTTGTTCTGTATACTACAGCGATATGCAGTATATAGCAGAAATCACAGTCTCCTTTTTAAGCCTGGCCACAGGCATTGTTACAGAGGAGCTCCGTTATGACAGGCACGGGGGTCATCAGCTGACCCCTGGCTATTATGACAACCCATTGGCAAACCAAAATCACGGGCGCGCTAATGAGCAAAGAAAATGTGCCACCATCTGTGCACAAGTACAGCATAATACTCCTCAGTACATGAATATAGAACAAAGCTTAAAGGGGTTGTCTCTTTAAGCAAAACAATCATACTGTTCTTTACTCCTCGTCCCAGAGTCCACTGATGAGTATCAGCTACTGAACTGGTGTTTTGGGATTGGCTGCAGAAGTCACTCCTACAGTGCAGCTGCCAATCAGAGAGCTTTGCCAGTAAAGATGGAATGCCCCCCGCAGAGCCACTGAGCTGAGTGATTGGCTGCCACAATGTCAACATGATGTCAGCACTGCAACCATTTCTAGACACCAATGCTGGAAAGAGCGCTGAACCTGGGGATGGTGCATAAAGCGCATTATTTTTTTTAAAGAGCAAACTGCGCTTGGGGACTGGAATTTTCGGAAAAGGGGACAGCTCCTTTAACACAGCAATTAATTTCAATATCAAATAAGCACACTCCTTATACATTTGTTTCTCATGAACCTACAACTCCAAATATGTCCTTAAAGGGAATCTGTCACCACTTTTTTGGGCTACCAGGTAAAAATATCATTCAGTTTAGTGTCACCTATGCATTACACAAGTACTTTTGATACCCCTTGACTCCCCGCGTATGATCCATAAATACCTTTTTTATTCCTCCCGCGCTGTATGTTAATATGGTCGGTCTGGTCCGATGGGCGTGGCTTATTTTCCGTTTTCCTTCCCCCCTCCTCTTCTTGATGTGCGTATTCCTTTCTGTGAATATCACATCGCGTAGAGTTTCCGCGCATGCGCATTCAAATGGCCTCTCGCGCGTGCGCAGTATGCTTTGCCCAACTGGGCAAAGCATAAAATCCTCATCGTGCATGCGCCGGCATACGCCATGGCTTTCTATGGCCCGGAAGTATACATATATATCAGGGAATAGAAGGATCTTTTTGTTCTCAAGTTACTGAATGATGATTCTGATAGTTGGTCTCTCATTGAGATCACAGGCAAGAAGTCTTAGCCGAGCATTTCTCTCTACAATTAGTTGTTAGTTGAGACGGATAGCTGTAGTCAGACTGATCTACTAAAACAGCGTGCGTATGCTGAAAGCTTAGTTACGCAGGTGAAATAAAATGTATTCAAAATCAAAAAGCTTAGCACTAGAGATCCGCAGGCCCCGGGTCAAAATGCCTACCAACACCTCTGGTGAGTAGTGTGTGCTACATGTGTCTGATATGTAATTGGTGTGTATGCTCCATGTGTCTGATATGTGAGTGGTATGTATGCGCCATGTGTCTGATTTGTGAATGGCGTGTATGCTCCATGTGTCTGATACGTGAGTGGTATGTGTCCTACATGTGTTTGATATGTGAGTGGTATGTGTCTGATATGTGAGTGATGTGTGTGCTACATGTGTCTGATATGTGAGTGGTATGTATGCTACATAGTTACATAGGTTGAAAATAAACCTAGGTCCATCAAGTTCAACCTTTCTCCACCAATTGTTCATTTTGTCACTAAATTAACTATAACCTGCAATGTTATGTGTACTGAGGAAATCATCCTTTTTTAAAAGCTGTTCTAGTGTCTGCCATTACTACCTCCTGTGGTAGGACATTTCACAGTCTGACTGATCTAACAGTAAAGAAGGTTTTCTTATTTAGCTGTCAGAATTGCCTTTCTTCCACCTGTAATGAGTGCCCCCTGGTCCTTAGTATGGTCATTGGAAGGAACAAGTCATGTGCCAGTCCTTTGTATTGACCACACATATATTTATACATGTAAATGAGATCTTCTCTGAGGCATCTTTTTTCTAAGCTGAACAAGCCCAGCTTTTCCAACCTTTCATCATATGAGAGGCCTTCCATCCCTTGTAACAATCTAGTTGCCCACCTTTGAACTGACTCTAATGTCCTTTTTTAAATGTGAAACCCAAAACTTCATCCCATATTCTAGATGTGGCCTCACAAGTGATTTCTAGAGGGGTAGCAATACGTTGGGATCACAGGATTTTAATTTTTTTTTAGAAAAATATTTAGAGTTGAGAGTCCTCGGTGAGGACTCTCAACTCTAAATATTTTTCTATCTACTGGCTAACACGGTACAAAGATATACATCTTTAATTTTTTTTTATACACCCTAAAATCTTGTTTGCTTTTGCGGTTGCTGCTCAGTTTACTTGTAACCAGAATACCCAAGTCCTTCTCTTGTTCTGTAGTCCCAAGTATACTCCCATTTAATGTATATGCAGCATTGTGATTACTCTGTCCCAGGTGCATTACTCTACATATATCTACATTAAACCTCATTTGCCAAGTGTTTGCCCATTCAGACATCTTATCCAGATCGTTTTGCAAAACCGTACTGTCAAGGTCAAATTTTAATATCCTACATAGTTTGATGTTGTCAACAAAGACTGACACTTTACTCTCAATTCCATCAAAAGGGTCACTAATAAAGAGGTTAAAAAGAATCGGTCCTAGCACAGATCCCTGCGGTCCCCACTGCTGACTATATCTCATTTAGAGAAGGTACCATTTACGACTCTTTGTTTCCTGTCATTTAGCCAATTCCTTACCCATCTGCATATAGTTTCTCACAGTCCTTGCTTCTGTAGCTTCAGTATAAGGCTGTTATGTAGTACAATATGAAATGCCTTACAAAGTCCAGATAAATCACATCAGCCGCATTACCAACATCCAGATTTGCACTTACCTCCTCATAGAAACCCAACATGTTAGTTAGACATGACCTATCTTTCATGAGTCCCTGCTGGTTGTTATATTATCATCTAAAATATATTTCTGCAGGTCATCTCTTATAATGCCCTCAAAAATTTTGCACAGTACTGATGTCAGGCTTACTGGACTGTAGTTGCCTGGCTCCACCTCCTTAACATCTTTTAAATACTGGTACCACATCAGCCATCCTCCAATCCTGTGGCACCACCCCTGTTAAAAGAGAGTCTAAGAATATGAGATACAGCGATCTGTCAATAAGTGAGCTCAGTTCCCTCAGTATCTGTGGATGAATGCTATCTGGGCTGGGGGATTTTTCAATGTTTAATTTGCACAGACACAGGCGTACTTATTCTTGTGTAAAACTAATTATATCAGGTGGTGAACTTTGATTGCTGTCTTGTTGAATGATCCCTGGAACAGTTAGTTCATTGGTGAACACATGAAAAGTCCTGTTTAAATATCTCAGCCTTTTCTTTATCCTCTATTATTATCTTATTATTTTCGACTTTTAAGGGGCCTATACCATGTGTCTGATATGTATGTGAGTGGTATGTGTGCTACATGTTTATGATATGTGAGCAGTGTGTACGCTACATGTGTCTGATATGCAAGTGGTGTGTGTCTGTTATGTGACCGGTGTGTGTACCATGTGTCTGATATGTATGTGAGTGGTATGTGTGCTACATGTGTCTGATATGTGAGTGGTGTGTATGTTCCTTGTGCCTGATATTTGATGGGTATTAATGCTCCATGTGTCTGATGTGTAAGTGGTGTGTGTGCTACATATGTCTGATATGCGAGTGGTGTGTGTGCTACATATGTCTGATATGTGAGTGGTGTGTGTGCTACATATGTCTGATATGTGAGTGGTGTATATGCAGGGTTGGACTGACCCACAGGATAACAGGACAATCCTCTGATGTGCCTCTGTGCAAGAGTGAGCCACTACCCTCTTATATGAGCAGTACTTGGCACTATGTATTTGAATCACTATGTACAGAATATGGCTATCTTGTGGTTTGGTCCTGATGAAGAGGTTTTGAAACCTTGAAACACAAACCGCATACTTGCTTTAAACTTGTGTGTGACTACATCTTTGAACCTTGGGCAGCGTGAACTCTGAACTACCATATTCCTCTTTTACTGCATGGCATTTTATTGGTGGCCCAGCAGCACCCTTTACGTGCTTTTATCGGTGAGCGTACCTATTACACTATTTGTGCTTTCTGTCTTTAGCTTTATTATTTGAGTTATTCAAACAAGGCAATCATTTTCTGCTACATGTATAAGTGGACTAACATTGAGCCAACTGCCTAATTTCCTTCTTTGGAGTGTTTGAAATGACTTGAATCTCATTTTTTCTAGGTATACCTCTTTGACTTAACTTTTAAGCAAAAACCTTGTACATTCCTGCTACCCAAAGCTCATCATACACCTGGAGGTAAGTTTACTTTCCAAAGTATCTTGTGAGTGATGCATATTGTTGTTATTATTATTATTATGGTTACTAGTAGTATTTTAACTATTATAGTTAATTTACATTAGTACAATTACTTTTGTAGTCACGTAAAGTTACAATTTGTCTTACTGCTTCCCTCTCCAGAAGTCCAGAATTTCAAGACCAATGGACTTCATCTTTACAGTAATGGGATCCGAGTAAATGATACAAAGAATATGGCTGGGTAAATAAAGATTTACCTTTATTTGTATATTTACTTTTGATGTCTAGATTACCCATGTGGAAAGGTAATTACCTTCTTAACCCCTTTCCAATGCAGCCATTTTCCATTTTTGCATTTTTTTATTTTTTTTCTCCCCAGAGCAGTAACTATTTAATTTTTTTTTCACATAGACATATGATGGCTTGTTTTTTTCGGAATGAATTGTACATTTCATAGACCCTTTAATTTTATCACATAATGTACCGAAAAATGGGAAAAAAGTGCAGCAAAATACACGCAATTCTGACATTGTTTTTTGGAAATTGTCTTTACTGTGTACAATGTGTGGCAAAAATTACCTCAGAATATGATTCTTCTCATCAATACGATTACAGCAATTCCAAACGTGAAGTATTTTTATTATTTTAAGGGTGAAAAAAATCAGAAGCTTGAAAATAAAAAAAAGGTTGTGTTGCATCGCCATTTTCTGAGACATGTCACGTTTTCATTTTTCGGTCGCTGGAGCTCTGTGATGGCTTATTTTTTGCAGGGTGAGATTTTGTTTTTATTGATACCATTTTGGGATAGATATGACATTTTGATCACTTGTTACAGCATTTTTTTTTGGTATCGCAGCAAACCTAAAAAATTTAATTTTGGCATTCTTGAATTTTTTTTCTGTTTGCGTTTAACAATCGGGTTATTTATTTTTATATCTGGATAGATCGGACTTTTCTGAACTCAGTGATACCACATATGTGTAGTCTGACATTGGCATTTACCACCTTAACAGTCGTGGGTGGCAGGTCGATTAGAGGCATGCCCTGGTTGTAACATACAGCCATTACCTGCCAGTATGGGGCAAACTCACCCCGTGAGCCTGCTCCATACACCCGCTATGGAATTGCGCCGTACGCGTACGGTGGTTGTCAGTAAGTGGTTAAGCATAAAACTTTCTCCACCATTAGTATCAACAACTGCAAGTAAACACCTTCTGCAAGTTCCCATCAATCGTGCACACTTACGATCATGAATGTTTAGTCTTCTCTCATTTCTAGGCCTTGTGAATTCAAGTCTAGATCACATAATTCCAGGCTACAGATCAATACATTTTAAGACCTATGTAAGATTCCTTGTATAGTGGCGATATCTCATGTCTGAGCAGCCGGAATCTCTTTTTTTATTTACTTGGAAGTGGTGAGGTGGGTGGCTGGAAATTCCCTCCAGGCCCTCACAGTAATCATTAAGAGCCTAAAGTTTTGTGTGTGTATATTTTAACACAGTTCTTTTGAGGTACATATAAACTACTATTATTGAACGATTATCATTATTATTTTTTTTGGGGGGGTTGGTGAGTGTTAATTGGAGACCACCTTGCATGTATACAGGTTCTGCCAATCATCGAGGTATACATATACAGTATTCTGCGGGAAGTACACCATTGAGTATTTTGTTTTATGAAAGGAAAAATATCCCATCATGTTTGACAAACATTTTGCCTGCAGTTTAGCCATTTTCAGCAGCACTTTTTGCTTTTGCTTCAATATTTTATTGTATGTGTTTATATATTATATCCTTTTAAATTACCCATCCTTTCTATAAATTCAGAATTGTTTTACTGACTTTTTACTAGGTCAACAAATGAGCTTCCACCGTATCTGGAAAAGGTAAAACAGAAAGCTAATGATGCATTTGCTCAGCAGCAATGGAGCCAGGCTATTGAACTTTACAGCCAAGCTATGCAGAGGGCTCCTCGCAGCGCCATGTTGTTTGGAAATCGTGCTGCCGCATACATGAAGCGGAAGTGGTGAGAAGAATAGATTCTGGTATTGAGCCATTGGATTTACGCAGAGTTTAATCTGTTGCTTTGTGTTCTTGTTATAATGCTAGGGATGGGGATCACTATGATGCATTGAGAGACTGCCTACAAGCAATGGCACTAAACCCAGCCCATTTGAAAGCACACTTTCGTCTGGCACGCTGCCTGTTTGAGTTGCGCTATGTTTCTGAAGCGCTGGATTGTTTGGAGGAATTTAAGACAAAGTTTCCAGAACAAGCCCAAAGCAGTGCATGTGATGCTCTGGACAGGGACATAAGGGTTGCCCTATTCTCCAAAAATGAAAACCGTAAGTCGAAACTGTTTTATCTGTAAAAGTGTTGGTATTGTGCTTATTAATTTCAGTTTGATAGGAACCGTTTCATAGTTTTAAAGTTGAAAGGAGATACAGATCCATCAAATTCAACCTACAACTTTTATTAGCTGTGCATACCCATAACTGAACATTTTACTGCAAAAACACTCTTTTGTGGTATATTACCCTTGCCCGGCTAGGTCCTAATACACTCACAAATAGTGAATAAGAAATGTTAGCTTCTAGAAACCTTTTTTTACTGAAAAGAAAAACTAGAATAATGTGGTAAGTAGAGATGAGCGAGTATACTTGTTGCTCAGGTTTTCCCAAACATGCTTGGATGTCCTCTGAGCAGGGCCGGCGTTAGGGGCAGGCAGACCAGGCAGCTGCCTAGAGCCCCCGCTCCCCCAGGGGCCCCCAGCTAGCGGCACATCACACAGCCGCTATGGGGCCCGTGAGGCGGAGGGGCCTGCCTGCCCCCAGCGCCGACTCCCCCCGCCGCCGCATTGAACTGTACCGGCATCATAGACGCCGGTACAGTTCAAAGAAATGATGGAGGAGAGGGAGCGTCAGCTAACGTTCCCTCTCCCATCATTCCCCGCTCTGCCTCTGACACAGTGGGTGTGCGATGACGTCATCGCGCACTCACTGTGTACCAGGCATTGCTGGCTGAGCCAGGAGACATCCGAGAGCAGCGCGGGCACGAGGAGAGGTGAGGTGTGTGTTTTTTTTCTTTTAATGTTACAGTGAGTACTGGACTATGGGGCCATTCTAGGGAGTGAGGGGGGTTGTTATATACCATGTGGGGCTGTGTGCTGTATACCATGTGGGGCTGTGCTATATACCATGTGGGGCTGTGCCATACACCATGGTACTGCCATATATTCTGTAAGAGTGGGGCTGCATTGTATTTTATGGGGGGGGGGTTACATTATATTGTATGGCGGGGCTGCGTTATACACTGGGGTGCCTGCATTATACTCTGTGAGGTGGCTGCATTATGCTCTATGGGGTGGTTGCATTATACTATATCGAGGACTATGGGGAATACATTATACTTTATGAAGAACTATGGGGTGCATTATACTATGGAAGTGAATTGTACTACATGGATGACTGGCGGTGTATTATACTTTATGGAGCACTATGAGGAGTGTATTATACTATATTGAGGACTATGAGGAGTGTATTATACTATATGGAGGACTATGGGGAGTGTATTATACCATATGGAGGACTATGGGGCACATTATATTATATGGAGGACTATGGGGTGTAAACTGTAGATGTGCTGCTGATAACATGACACTGTATGGTGATCTATTAGTGATCCATTAGTGATCATTCTGTCCCCATCATTCTTTCTCAGACGGTGGAAAGAGGCCGGAAACAAGTGTTGAACGACTTCAATATTGTCGATCACACTCATTTAGTGGCCTGACCTCAGCGCATGAAAATACAATCGAAATGCTTCTGTGTGATGTGCAATATGTTACCATTTGGGGCCCCATTTTATACATTTGTCTAGGGCCCCACTTTGCCTAAAACCGGCCCTGCCTCTGAGTATTTGGGCGTGCTCGGAGATTTTGTTTCTGTCGCTGCAGCTGCATGATTTGTGGCTGCTACACAGCCTGAATACATGTGGGGATTGCCTGTTTGTTAGGGAATCCCCACATGTATTCAGGCTGTCTAGCAGTCGCAAATCATACAGCTGCGGCGACAAAAGCTAAGTCTCAGAGCACGCCCAACTACTCGGAGGACACCCGAGCGTGCTCTGGAAAAGCCGAGCAACGCGTACTCGCTCATCACTAGTGGTAAGTAGCAGACAAGAGAGGAGGGGGATGCAGCTGCAGTCTCATTCTCTGTGTTTGTGATTTTGAGTTACAGTTCCTACAAAGGCACCTTTAGGGCATGCTGGAAGAGAAGGGAGATCTGAACACACAGGATAGACACAATTGTTTTCATATTTAACATAAATCTACAGTTTCCTAACTATACAAAATACATTTGTCTTCCATAGTAACTTATTTCAAGCAGTTATTGGCCAACCTTTTTCTTCACACATTTAGAGCACCTACTATTGATAAACTCAATCAGATATGTTGGATTTCTTTGGATATTGATCACTCGAGTTGTTGCCAGATGACAGGTGTGCCACCTATCAATAGAAGTTCTTGCCAGGTTACAGATAAAGGCCAAAGCCGAGCCCAGTTCACCGACAAACCGTGAACAAGTCATTCAGAAAATGTCTGTCTGAATCTCTTGTATGGCTAGCTTTAGTGCCAAACATTCAATGTGTTTAAGGCAGGAATGACTTATTCTTATGTGTATATCCCTGACAGAAGATGATAAAAAGGGAGCCTCTGTTCGCCTACGATCTGGGGGCAGGAAGGATTCTCTTTCAGAAGATGAGCTGCTGCTTAGAGAAAGAAGCTTGGATTATAAACATAGATATTGTGGTCATTGTAACACCACAACAGACATAAAGGAAGCTAGTTTCATGGGAAGGTAAAATTATTTTTTTTATTTTTTCATCTCTGCATGAAGTAATAGTAATAATTCTACTACATACATGGTTATTTGCCCAGTTTCTTTTTAAGCAAAAATATATATATACATTTTATTTTATTAACCTTTCTGGTTTTCTTCCAGTAATGCACAGTACATAGTAAGCGGCTCAGATGACGGCTCATTCTTTATCTGGGAGAAGGAGACTTGTGCTCTCGTCAGGGTCCTTCAAGGAGATGAGTCCATTGTTAACTGTCTACAACCACATCCAAGCTACTGCTTCTTGGCCACAAGTGGCATTGACCCTGTTGTGAGGCTATGGAGCCCACGTTCTGAGGTTTGAAAGCAATTCAGTATATATGGGACATTGTACTTTTTAATGTGCTGTGAAGTTTTCTGCTTTAATAGAGAAATTGTTTGACTGAAAAGATTTTTCCTAAAATCATTGATTTTTCTACATAAATGTTATTGAATATGATCAATTGGCATCAATAACTCCCGATACTATAGTATTAAGATCATCTTTAGGATGTTCGAAAGAAGGAGGTCTTTACTATAGGGGGGTTTCTCTAAATGTTGCATTACTGGTGGCTCTGGCAATATTCTCAGAAAATAACATCTAAATTGTTGAATTAGCCCCTTCCCGACCTGTGACACAGCGTATGCGTCATGAAAG
>VIAB01015545.1:26668-41009 GCA_009801035.1 Oophaga pumilio | reverse complement strand
ATAATACTGCCCCCTATGTACAGGAATATAACTACTATAATACCACCCCTATGTATAAGAATATAACTACTATAATACTGCTTTCTCTGTTCTGGACTGTAAACCTGAGTTTGTCGGAAGCTTTTCTAAATCTTTTTTGGGTTGGCTCCATAATCACCCGTTACTCTGTGGCAATCATCTGTGTTGCTGGGTGTAATGACCGCCCTTAGTTGCCCCCATCCTACTTGTTTGCTCCCCTCCCCTCCGCCGTCTCCGAGGTTCCGTGTCCTGTAATTCCCGGTTTTGCTGACCCCCGTTGTCGCTTCTGGTCGGGTCACTTAGGTTCTGGGTCTTTCTGGGGCCAGCCGGCGCTTCCTGTAGGGTTAATGGAGTGTGCGGATTATTCATTAATCTGCGGACGTGTAGATGAGTTCGTTATCGGTGCAGAATATTACTGGTATTTCCGCGCCGGCGGCTGTTTCCTCCTCAGAACCTGAAAATGGGACATTAAACTAAAGTGACCTGAATGTTTGTCCGTGGAGCCCTCTGACCTGCACTGATGGGGCAGTGCCGTATGTGGTGCCACAGTATAGTGCCCCCATCTGGTGATGGCCACTTCCTTCGGAGTCATTCATCATCTAATGTAGCGCTTTTTTCTGATTGACAAGATGTCTGCCCCGTCCTTGGTGTCTCCGTTCATCTCCTATATGTCTGATCTGAGCGCTCTCGTCTGAGGTTACCGCCTAATGTCTCATTTAGCAGAATTGTCTTTTTTCCTCCTTCAATTCCTGGACATTCAATTACCAGAATTAGCATAAGGAGACATTAGTCCATAATTAATCAGGAGGTTAATTATCCAGAGAAGTAACGTCCATATTACTGTACGAGACGCCACGAGGGGAAACGAACCGATTAGTGACCCTCGCCCTGCATTGAACGTACGACCATAAGGCCGCGACCCCGAGTCGCCCGTCTCCTGCCGTGCGTGAGGGCAGTTTCAGTAATGTCCCACGTAGAGGTTTCCTGGTAGAAACATCCGCTACAGACGTGACATATGTGATGGTCAGGAACGTGAAGCCATTAGGGGGTGAAAGTGAGTAACAATGAGGAACCATGGCCCAGTGGGTATTTGACAGGAAGGAATTAGGGGACACCCCGAGGAATAGGGGCCGTCCAAAAAGGCCTCTGGTCACCCCCCCAGAGGGGAAGAAATGGGGGCATGGATGGTGTCTTGAAAGGAGGAGGAGAGGAGTGGCTTATGAAAAGAAGGTTTGTCTATTTGGGAAAATAGGCAGTGGGTTTTAGGTCCTGAGATCACTCCTGACCACTCAAGATCACTCACGATCACTCAGAGTCCTGACCCACTCACAATTGTTCCCGACCACTCAAGATCACTCTAAATCACTCACAATCTCTCCTGACCCACTCACGATTACTCCAGACTTCTTCTAATCACTCACCATCACTCTCTATCCCTACCGCTCACTGATGAACACTCCTGATTACTGCCGATCACTGATGATCACTGCCGATCATTCCATGTCATTCACAATCACTCCTGATCACTCATAGTCACTCCTGACAACTCCCAATCACTCTTTATTACTCCCAATCACTTTTTATTACTCTTAATCACTCCTTATCACTCGCAATCACTCTCTATTACTCCCGATCACTGCTGATTATTCTCTATCACTCCCAATCACTCTTAATCAATTCATATCACTCCCAAGCAATCACAATTGCTTATGATCACTCATCAGTACTCATCACTGCTGAGCATTCACGATCACTCTCTATCACTCCCGATCACTCATGATCACACCCAATCACTCTTAATCACTGCTGATCATTCTCTGTCACTTACAGTCACTCACAATCCCTCCTGAGCACTCACAATCACTCCCTATCACTCCTGTCCACTCCCAATCACTCCTGACCACTCCCGAGCACTCCTGTCCACTCCCAATCACTCCTGTCCACTCCCAGTCACTCCTGATCACTCTCAATCACTCTTGAACACTCCCAGTGACTCTTGATCACTCCCAATCACTCCTGATCACTCCCAATCACTCTTAATCACTGCTGATCATTCTCTGTCACTTACAATCACTCACAATCCCTCCTGAGCACTCACAATCACTCCTGACCACTCTCAGTCACTCCTGATCACTCTCAATAACTCCTGACCACTCCCAGTCACTCTTGATCACTCCCAATCACTCCTGACCACTCCCAATCACTCCTAATCACTCACAATCCCTCCTAAGCACTCATGGTCACTCTATATCACTCCCGATAACTCATGATCACACCTAATCACTCTTAATCATTGCTGATCATTCTCTATCACGATCACTCCCGATCACTCCTGACCACTCACTATCTCTCTTTATTACTCCTGATCGCTCTTGATGACTACCGATTCTTACCACTCATGATCATGGACGATCACTCAAACTTGGCAAATGCAATTTACACTGATCGTCCCTCCTAAAGCATCGGTACTCTTCAAGTAAGACGGATATCCCAATATTGACGGAAACTCACTGACAAGACATTTATAAAAGTATGAGACTATTGCAAGCCGCCCGATTCTTCCTTGTAAAAGGTCCATTACTGCACATCAATAATATGAGCGCCATCACCTAATATCTTACCCCTGGGCCGAGATCTGATCACATGAAACCACAGGCCCGAAGCCTGAGGCTGCACTAGTGAGAGATCCTTTTAGGTGCACTGTTGCCATGGAAACCTGGCGGGGATCCAAATCACCATTCTCATCATTATCCTCAGCCGATCTGGCAGTGATGTATTTGGGGATTTTTCGTCAGTCTTTTATGATGTATCGTGAAGATTGGCCACAACCCTGATGGAGCCGTCATGGCGGCCATGTTGATTATCACCCAGCTTATCCCGCTAAAGAGAAGAAATGGTTTACTAGAAGGAGATTATTAGGGACTGTCGGGGTAGCTGTGCGCCGTCACTTTAATTCTGATGTTACTAAGGGAAGAAACGAGATCCAGGACATGGACCCGGTGAGGCCATCCCGGCCTGACCTCCTGGCTGACATAATCGCATCCTGAATCCAGAATTATCCCCAGAGCAGAGCGGCGGTGACTCACGCCCCGAGCACACAGCTCCTTACATAATTGTCTCCGTAATTAATTATCTCTCATTGAAGGTTCTCAGCCAATCAGACAGGAGATAGAATCATGCAGAACCGGACCGCCACAGCGCGCCCCGATCTCTGTACTCAGGACACGTGTCGTGCTGAACTCCTGGGCAGAATGTTCTAGAGAGGAAAGAAAGAAAGAGGGAGAGAGAGAGAAGGAAAGAAAGAAAGAAAGAAAGAAAGAAAGAAAGAAGGAAAGAAAGAAAGAAAGAAAGAAAGAAAGAAAGAAAGAAAGAAAGAAAGAAAGAAAGAAAGAAAGAAAGAAAGAAAGAAAGAAAGAAAGTGAAACGGAAGCAAGAAGGTGGGAAGAAATAAAGGGAATGAAAAAGAAAGAAATAAGGAAGACATAAAGAACGGAAGGAAATAAGAAACAAGGGAAGAAAGAGAAAAAGAAAGGAAGAAAGAAAGAAAGAGAATAAGAGTGAGGGAAGCAGAGGAAGGAAAAATAAATAAGGAAGACCTAAAGAACGGAAGGAAATAAGAAAAAAGGGAAGAAAGAGAAAAAGAAAGGAAGAAAGAAAGAGAATAAGAGTGAGGGAAGCAGAGGAAGGAAAAAGAAATAAGGAAGACATAAAGAACGGAAGGAAATAAGAAAAAAGGGAAGGAAGAAAGAAAGAAAAAAGAGAAAGCGAAACGGAAGGAAGAAGGTGGGAAAAAATAAAGGGAAAGAAAAAGGGAAGGAAAAAGAGAGAAATAAGGAAATAAGAAAAAAGGGAAGAAAGAGAAAAAGAAAGAAAAAGGAAGAAAGAAAGAGAATAAGAGTGAGGGAAGCAGAGGAAGGAAAAAGAGGAAGGGAAGAAGTAACAGAAGAAGGAAAGAATGAGGGAGTGAAGGAAGAAGGGGAAGGGGTAGGAGGTAGAAAGGGAAGGAAGTAAGGAGTGAGGGAAGAAGAAAGCAAGGAAAGAGGGAAGGTGTGTAGGGAAGGAAGGAAAGATAGAATAAATTAGAGTGATAAGAGAGAGGGAAGGAAATCAGCTGGGAGGGAAGAAGAAAGGAGAGAAGGAATTAGAAAAGGAAAGAAGGAAAGAAGCTAGACGTGTAGGAAGAAGGGTGTAGGAGAGAATGAATGAGGTAAAGATGGAAGGAAGAGAAGAAAGAAGGAAGGAGGGAGGGGCATAAGAAAGGAGGGAAGGCAATAAGGAAAGAGGGGAGGGAAGGGAGGAGGAAAGGAAAGAGGTAAGGGAAAAAAGGAGAGAAATAAGGTAGGGAGAAAAGGAGGAAAAAGAAAGAAAAAGTAGAAAAGAGGAGTGAAGGTGAGAAAGGAAGAAGAAATGAGGAAAGGATGGAGGATAGGATACGTAAGAAATAAGGAGGAAAGGAGAAGAGGCAAGATAGAAGATAAGGGAAGATGGAAGGAAGGACGGGAAGTAGGGACAGAAGGAAGTGAAATACAGGAAGGTATTGATGAGGAATATTCTGGCAGACAGAAATAATCCCGTTGCTATGGGAACCGGTGTAACTTTGAGGATCACCTGCCCAGAGAAGGTTTTGTCAGTTTGAAATTGTGATTAAGAAGCGTTAACCCCGTCAGGTGAGGACTGGAACTTGGGCAGAAACTTTCCGCTGCGTCTTGTTCGATAATTCGTCTATCAGTGGTCGCTCTTCGGCTGTTTTCGCGCTGTTCTGGGCTCGGGGGGTCGTGCACGCGGCCTCGCTATACTATGTACTGTCTCATATGGCGAGACGACGGGTCACGTTCCGCTCCTCACCTGACGGGGTTAACTCTTCTTAATCGCAGCGTCTTAGTGCCGTAACCTTTTCTGCTAAAACTTCGCACGTGCGCGCGTCAATGTTAACACTGGTTTCCATGGCAACGGGATTTATTTTTGTCTGCCGGGAATATTCCGGGGGTCTTTTCATCGATATGTTCCTGTAGACGGACACTTCTAGATATTATCGGTCGTGTTCTGTTATTTCTCTGCGATATCTCCTTCCTCGGCTGCATCCATCAGTCAGGATTTTGATATCCCTTAGAGAAGAGCCGCTGCCACCACAGCTACCGCCGCCGGAATCACGTGCCGTGGATGATGGCAGCGTCTCCTTCTCCTGTGCTCCCCATGATCTGCCCGCTCATGCGTTACCTACTGTACTGGGAGGAGAATCTGGAGAAGCCACGGGAAGAAGCATCTGAGCGTGTAAGGTGCGCGCCTCGGGGGGAAAAGATTATTGTGTGATCAGGTCAAGTGAGAGCGGCGCGGTACCCCGCAGACCGAGCGGGGGGAGAAGCCGAAACTGCCCGCCGGTGTACCGGGCATTAACTCACTCATTGCCAGGGTGGGGGCAGATGTGGCGCATATTGATATGGAGGGGCCCAGGACCACTTCTGCCCAGTTTTCCTCAATATTTTAGCCTACATAACACCGCCATATCATGTCAAAATAATTCCACCAAATGCAGTACATAATCCCCCCATATAGTGCCAAGATAATTTTGACATATGCAGGCCATACAATACCGCTATATCGTGCCAAGATAATGCTGCCATATTCAGGACATAATACCGCCGTCTAGTGCCAAGATTATAGGCCGACAAGCAGAACATATAATACCACCATGTCGTGCCAAGATAATATTGCCATATGCAGGACATATAATACCGACATGTTTTGTCAAGATAATATGTCCATGTGCACCAAAATACCACCATATCCAGGATATATAATGCCACTATATAGTGCCAAGATAATATTTCCATATGCAAGACATACAATACCGCCATATCATGTCAATATAATACTGGACATGCAACGTTGCCATATAGTATCAAATCACCGCCATATCCAGGATACATACAGTAATGCGACTATATAGTGCCAAGATAATATTGCCATATGCAGGACATATAATAGTGCCATATAGTGACTACATAACCTTCAGAACTTTAATATTGTAATACGTCCTTCAAGAACAAACACAATACTGCCATACTGTGCCAAGATAATACTGCCCTAAAGAGGCATAGGTTGTAGGAGCCGGATGGGGCGTTTGCACAGAAAGACAAGTCATGAATGGTAGAAGCCTACATGGAAGTCCGGTCCAGAGACAGAACATACGACATGGCGGATGCCCCCGGTTTACGGTCTCCTGTCTGGATGCTCCTATTCTCATAGACGCGTTATCGTAATTTTACATTTTCCAGGTGAAGGATTTTCACCAGGTGGAGTCGCCCTTTAAGTGTAGCTATCTGGTCATCTTCGCCCTTTCTATGGAGATGGCTGTAGTGGTTTTTTTCACGTGGGGAGCGTTTCACACCTCGGGCTGCAGGAACACGACACAAAATAAAGTTGGCGACAAACCTCTTGGTCTCGATGTCAGACGGTCGGAGACTAACGAAAACCTCGGTTGAGTCGTCACATTTCCCAGCAGGCGATAACATGTGCGCTGCCAATGAGCCGGTTCAGCCTCATCCCGACGCCTGGCGAGCGGAGACGCTCCGCACAGCATGGACCCGCACGTTTCTGGAGGGGGCCGTGCTTCAGAATAGATCAGAGAGGGGTCATTTAAAGATCACAGCCGGCGGTCGCTCACAGTAGGACATCGCCGAAATGGAGGGAAAGTAGAAGTCTGACATATAAACAGCCAAAACTGCGCCGGGCATCAAACATGAAGCGCGCCGGGGACCGGACTACAAATAGATCATCAATCACATCCACGAGCAGAACCGGCACCACAGTGGGCATGAGAAACCTGAGGGGACGGGTCACCACGGAGCGAAACGTCACCGACTACTCCGAAATATCATCTCTATCCAGAAAGAGAGAGAAGGATGGACGTAAGCCGCCTTATATCAGTAATTATCATGATGGCGGTGATCAGGGGTCTCAGAGTCCCCCAGATGGATATTGTGCGCTTCCCCCCGCCGGTCTCGCTTCTAGTGATCAGCTAACAATAGAGGAGCCCCATGGTGCGGCCATTAATCAGTCCCCTCCTGTCCCCCCTCCGTCTGAGCGGAGCGTGCTTCTCCTCGGTGTCTGGTAATGAGTGCACCTGGTGGGCCCGGCACACATCCGCCGCACCCGTCACCTTACACCCCCTTTAATCGCTACGTAAACCAGACACGGCCATAGGATCCGCCAGTGCCATCCGAGCGTAATCCGAACGCCTCCTTCATTACTCCACGCATTCACCTTTACCATCGGATTAGAAAAGTGGTGATAGCGTTACAAGCGTGGGATCACACAATCCTCATGTGTTGGGGTCCTCCGTAATGTGGCAAATGATGGACCCCAGACCAGAAACCTAGATTTTGGAAGCTGTCCCGGGAGGTCGGGAGTATGTCCCGGAGGTCAGTAGTACGTCCTGGAGGTCAGGAGTATGTCTCATGAGGTCGGGAGTACGTCCCGGGAGGTCAGGAGTACATCCCTGGAGGTTAGGAGTACGTCTCGGGAGGTCAGGAGTACGTTCCAGAGCTCAAGAGTACGTCCCGGGAGGTCGGGAGTATGTTCCGGCAGGTCAGGACAGAGTACGTCCCGGGAAGTCAGGAGTACGTCCCGGAGGTCGGGAGTACGTCCCGGGAGGTCAGGAGTATGTCTCTGGAGGTCCAGAGTACGTCCCGGGAGGTCAGGAGTACGTCCCAGAGGTCAGGAGTACATCCCTGGAGGTCAAAAGTACGTTCTGGCAGGTCAGGTGTACGTCCCAGGAGGTCAGGCGTACATCCCGAGAGGTCAGGAGTACGTCCCAGATGTTGGTAGTACATCCCGGGAGGTCGGGAGTATGTCCCAGGAGGTCAGGAGTACGTCCCGTGAGGTCAGGAGTATATCCCGAAGATCACGAGTACATCCCAGAGGTCAGGTTGTACGTCCCGGAGGTCAGGAATATGTCCCGGGAGGTCAGAAGTACATCCCGGGAGGTCAGATGTACGTCCCAGAGGTCAGGTGTACGTCCCGGAGGTCAGGAGTATGTCCCGGAGGTCTGGAGTACATCCCGGAGGTCAGGAGTACGTCCCGGGAGGTCAGGATTACATCCTGGAGGTCAGAAGTATGTCCCGGGAGGTCAGGAGTACATCCCCAAGATCAGGTGTACATCCCAGAGGTCAGGATTACGTCCCGGAGGTTAGGAGTACGTCCCGGGAGGTCAGGAGTACGTCCAGGGAGGTCAGGAGTACGTCCGGGAGGTCAGGAGTACGTCCCGGTAGGTCAGGAGTTTGTCCTGGGAGGTCAGCAGTATGTCCCGGAGGTCAGGAGTACATCCAGGGAGGTCAGGAGTACGTCCCAGTAGGTCAGGAGTTTGTTCTGGGAGGTAAGCAGTATGTCCCGGAGGTCAGGAGTACATCCAGGGAGCTCAGGATTACGTCACGGGAGGTCGGGAGTACGTCCCGGGAGGTCGGGAGTACGTCACTGGATTTCAGGAGTAGGTCGCTGGATTTCAGGAGTACGTCCCAGGTTCACCTGTATCTGGGTCCTTTGGAGGCAGATACAGACAAATTCAGTCACTCACCAGGAAGCCATCATCTCCCTCCACCATCTGGCATTTGCAGGCTCTCCTCATGGTGCAGCCTCTCCTCATGGTGCAGCCTCTCCTCATGGTGCAGCCTCTGATCATTGTGCAGCCTCTCCTCATCATGGAGCCTCTCCTCATGGTTCAGGAGGCACGATGATATCACTAGGACATGTCTGCTGCGCTGAGCCTCAAGAGTGGCTTTTTAGGCAATTTGAGGGTGATTTGGCTATGAGGGGCACAGTGGGAGCATAATACTGTGTGTGAGACACAAGGAAGGGGTGTAAAAATATGTTGGGGGCACTATTCGGGCATCATGGGAGTTATGGGGGCATCATACTGTGTATGGGGACATCTTAATGTGTGTGGGGCATCATACTGTGTGTAGGGAAATCTTACTGTGTGTGGGGGCATGGAGGCTATGGGGGCATCATACTGTGTATGGGCACTGTAAGGGCATTATACTGTATGGCAGCACTATACTGTGAGTGGGCACTTTGGGGGTATTATACTGTGTGGGGGAATTATACGGTATGTGGGCACTGTGGGGGCATCATATGGTGTGTAGGTACTTTGGGGACATTATATTATGTGTGAGCACTGTGGAGGTATCACACTGTGGGCACTATGGGGACATTATACTATATGTGAGGACTATGGGGGCATTATACTGTGTGTGGGCACTATGGGGGCATTATACTGTGTGTGGGGACTTTATACTGTGTGTGGGTACTGTAGGGGCACTAAACGGTGTGTGGGCACTGTGGAGCATTATACTGTGTGTGGGTACTGTAGGGGCACTATACTGTGTGTGGGCACTATGGGGCATTATACTGTGTGTGGGTACTGTAGGGGCACTACACTATGTGACGAGGCTTCATACTGTGTGGTAAGGTCCTGTAGGGGCATCATACGGCATGGGGAGGCATCGCTCTCTATAGAGGCAATGACGGGGTGTTATAGTGGGAGAGAACACTATGGTGCACTATTTCTGTGTCGGTGCACAGTACTGGGCAGGATTAGGGGTGTACTTTTTTCTTGTCTTTCAAAGTTACATGTTATTCCCTTTTATTAACATCAGATCCCAGACCCTTTTAGACCCACTACATTCATATAAGACCCCTAAAATCCATGCAGACCCCTATGTTAGTATCAAACCCCAAAATATATTCACTTGGGACTCAGACCAGGTGTGGGGGGGGATTTATCAATATCTTTGTGCAGAAAAAAGCTGACTATGACGCTGCCCACCACCATATTTCCAGACCAGAATGCATGAAATGCATCAGTAGACTTTCACCTATAAATTGATTCATCCTGATCCACCTGGTTCAGGAGTAGAATGCGAGAAAAACAGTGAAGACTGACACTGAGTCACACATATTGCTGCATTACGCGCCGTTTAGAGCTGGAAAAACCGAGCAAATGCCTGTCTTATCAAATGGCGGCCATTACTATTAATTCGTCCCTGCACATCCAGGCTGCTGCGTCCTATATGACGAGTGACATGTTGCCGGTGAATGAGGACGGCACATTAGAGCGGCTTTGGCTCATTATCTCGGCCGATCTTCTGTCTGGCCTCCAGCTGTGCGCCGGGATGGATTCAGGCCTGGTTCCAGCGCGTTTCGGGTGGAGGCGGGAGGGAAATGTTTAGAGAAAAGGAAACCAGTCGCCATCCAGTCCTCGTAGTAAAAGGAGCTTCGTGTGCCCCGGCTATGGGGGGAGAGATTACCCCGGCTGGGGTCACACACACGTGGGCAAATAGATTCCCCAGATTATTATTATTAGGCTTTTTTACTCAGCCATGAAGTGGAGACCCCATAAGGTTACAGAGCGGGGGGCCGAGTGTTCAGGAGCAGAGGACAGAAAAGTCACCAACGCTCTGCTGACTCCATAACTGCCGAGTCCAGACCTCCTCTGGTATCAGCACAAAGCCTGCGCCCCGTGCTTCATGGCCGAGCAGCTGCATGCGGCCGTACATCACCAAGCACAATGCTGGGTGCCGGATGAAGTGATGTAAAGCCGCCACAACTGGACTCTGGAGGAGACGTGTTCTGTGCAGTGACAGAGCGCACTTCTCTATCTGCGTCTGATAGGAAGAGTCTGGGTTTGGCAGGTTTTTTTTAGCGAGAAAAATAAAGGTTGGTCAGGTATATATTTAAAGAAAAGTTTTTGATAAAAGTATCGGCACCTCCACAGATATTATCAGTGATTTTAATGTGAGAGAATAAACGCCGCTGTTCTCCTGAATCCGGCGATGTTTTTCTTTTGTTTCTGCGCCTCTCCGTTCCTGAGATATGGCCCTCTATTTCCTGCGCAGAAATCTACTCTTTTTAGCCAACTGGGCGTGGTTCTCAAGAAGATTGAGGACCTCCCCCACTTAGCTACAGCGCTAGATTTAAATACAGAGAAGAAAGGGCCATATCTCAGGAACGGAGAGGCGCAGAAACAAAAGGAAAACATCGCCGGATTCAGGAGACCAGCGGCATTTACATCAGGTAAAAAAATTACATATTCATGGCAAGTGAGAAATCTACTTTAAGACATAATATGTCTGTTTGCAAAAGTATTCGGTCCTCTATTAATGTTATAATAAATTATTGACTTTGGAGGGATATTATACAAATGTTGGTAATAATATCAATATTTGTTATGTAATGTATAAAGAAGAGTTGTTTGCAAAAGTTTAAGCCCCCCAGGTCAATTTGTGAATTTTATGGGTTGAAAGCTTTGGTTGGTCATTTTGTTTTTTACGGAGATAGATTTATGAACTAAGTGTTGAGATTTTTTAGAAAAGGTTAAACTTCACTTCATCTTGCGTAACTTCTTGAGGAACAGAGATGATTAAATGGAATTAGTCCCATATTGGTGAGACGTGATAGGTCAGCGCTTCGCGACATTACACTACCAAGAAACGCGGCAGTCATGTTTCAGTCAGTCCCTCGTGCGCGGTGATCACTGTCATGCTCGGTCACACATCCCTCATGGTCACCTTCCCACACGGCTGCATCACTTCCATGTTTTGACTCAAAATGGGTAGTGAAATCCAATTCCTCCCCATACTTCTGGGTCATGGGCCGGTCTAGTTTAAGGGCATCGCTCGTTTTTAGGAACTAAACCGGGCGTCTCGTGGTTTTCTGAGAGTAAACAAAGTGAATCAGATTTTATTTTTACCCCATACAAAACGGAACCGGGAAGTCGTATGTGCAATACATCGGTCGAAAAGTCACATTTGCCTAAAAAAGGGCATGGAGAGAGTGGACGTGAGAGTGTGTCACCAACGGGTAAGGTGGACATTCACATGTGGTGACCCTGGAGTGATTTTTGAGGGCGTTGCATAAGTATTCAACCCCCCTATATAACTGGATAATACATTGACGGGCTTTATTACATATTGAACTGGTGGGAAATTAAGACCCCCTGTCTCTGTAGGGACAAAAAGAATGCAGGGGAGTTAAAAACTGTTGCCTCATTTTGGAAGCAGCTTTGGAAGTGACTAGTGCACAAAGCTCAAAATCAGCCAGAAAGATCCTAAGATGGTGGACGCTTTCCTTCTGAAGTTCTCAAGTACGACTGTTATCATCTCCGTGACAGACGCATCTTCTGTTTCTGGCTTTTTCCAGCAGCTCGAAATAAAGAAATTGCTGAATTAATGAAAACAGTGACTTGATTTGTGCCCCCGGGGGGCCTCTGCTTAAATCCTCTGAGGATCACACTTCATAGAATTAAGGGGGTTTCTGTCTCGGTGGATTTTAATCAGAAATTTGGATTAATTCAGCAGTTTTTCCATTTCATCAGCTCACGACAGTTTATCGTTTATAGTCCTGAGCGTCGGCGATGGCGGCTTTATCCTGGCTGGTATGGAGCTCGCATGGACGGAGACAAGGAGGAACACGTCCTTTATGTGGTGACCAACATCCAGTTACAATCAGAAGAACCAAGAAACTCAATGGATGGATGCTCCAGGCATAGACAATCCTGAGAGCACCATGTATGGTGCCAGGTGGCTGCTGCAGTGATAGAAAGTCACTGTCTTTAGTGAGCTCCGTGCTTGAAAGTTACCACATGGGATGGAAAAATCACCCGTCCTTGGTGGTAGAACTCAACACCAAGGTATGACTTGCCACTCTACAAGATGTGATCACAAGAACTGCTCATCAGAAACTTCAGGGATTGGGTTTCCATGGCCAAATCGATGTAGAGTGCACCATTTATGATGCCAGGAGGAAGTTACAGTGGTGTAAAGCCACCACCTTTAGTAATTTCACAGCTTGAAAGTTACCACATTGGATGCAAACATCACCCGTCTTTGATGTTGGAACTCAACACCAAGGTATGACCTGCCGCTCAACAAGATGTGATCATAAGAATTGTTCACAAGAAACCTCATGGATTGGGTTTCCATGGCCAAATCGATGTAGCGTGCCCCATGTATGGAGCCAGGTGGAAGTTACAATGATGTAAAGCCACCATCTTTAGTGATTCCACGACTTGAAAGTTACCGCATCGGATGGAAAAATCACCCATCCAAGGTGTAAAAACTCAATACCCAGGTAAGATCTGTCCCTCAAAGTAAAGTAATCAAAAGGATTGGTCATCAGAATCTTCATAGATTGGGTTTCGATGACCAAACAGATGTAGATGACCACAAGGGTACCATGCATGATGCCAGGTGGAAGCTAGTGATCTAAAGCCACCACCTTTAGTGATTCCAGGGCTTGAAAGTTACTGTATGGGATGAAAAAAAAAGTCACACATGCTTGGTGGTAGAACACAACACCAACATATAACCTGAAACTCCATAGACTGGGTTTACATGGCCAAACATGTAGATGACTATGAGGGTACCATGTATGATGCCAGGTGGTAGCTAGAGTAATCTAAAGCCACCACTTTCGTACTGAAGAGCATGAAATCTGGAGCTTGACTATATAATCTCCATAAAATACCAGATGGAAGTAGACTGGGTTCCTTAATTGTTTAGTGACTCCCAACTTGTGTTCGTTGCAGGATGCCAACTCTCAAGACAAGCAACCTTCCTGTTTTGGGGACATCGAAGGAAAACAAAATCTGAATCATAAAGTGGCCATAGAAGGTAAATAATCCAAAATGAGTCCTAAAAAGAAAATCCCACTTCAAAAATTTAAGTTAAAAGGTCTGAGGTTTCCATGATCAAGCAGGTGAAGACAGCTCTGAATGTTTGGACAATCCTGAGGGCACCATATGTGATGCCAGGTGACAGTTGCTGTGATGTAAAGCCACCAACTTTGGTAACTCCAAGGCATGAAAGTTATGGCACAACCCTACAATCCATGTAGGCATCTAGGAGCAGAAGAATAGAAGAATGCGTGGTAGCCAAGAGGTCACCGGTAAGGGGCAATACTGCAAAGTTAAAATGTCTGCGTCAAATGGAAACTTAGCTGTTAAGTGGAGGCCACTCAAGAGCACGGATCTAGAACGAGACTTCCAAGGTGACCCTTCCTTGGTGGGAGTGCTCAATACCAACCTCACGACCTTCGCTTCAACCTGCCTCTCAAAGTCGTGTCCTCACAGAAGCTTCATAGACTGGGATTTCCATGGTCTGCATGATGATCACCATAAATGATGCCAGGTGGCTGCTGTAAAGCCAACACATTTATATTCTGCACGAAACCAACCACATGACTACATTTCAGCAGAGGAATGTGCTGTTGTAGGACGTGTTACATTAGCACAGAGCATTTCAGCAGAGGAGTGTGCTGATTTTGTAGG
>VIAB01015544.1:35113-47991 GCA_009801035.1 Oophaga pumilio | reverse complement strand
AAAAAAGGTTGGGGACCACTGCTCTAGAGTAATCATTCTTGGTACGTTATGGTGTAAACCGTAATCTTTTTAATTTATATGCTTTCTTTAGTTGGTGCCTATTCACACTAGCTTAGATGTGCTTGTCCTTCTTTTTGTATATTATGATTAGACATTGTCATACAGGAAGAACAAGTACATGCCCCCAGTGACAAATCTGTGTTAATCCCCATTTTGACTTAATGAAAATTAACTAATTTGATGTGAAATTACTTGATTCGCTAATATTTAAGTTTAATATTACAATATATTTTTTTTTTTCCCCTCCTCATAGAGTGTAGTATTAGGGTATGTGCAGACAATCAGTAAGCCCTGCAGGTTGGACGGTGCGTACTTGTACAGCGTCCAACCTGCTGCATCCTGATGTTAAAGCATAGTGTATGTCATTTTAAGAAATCCCATGTCCACTATGCGTGCACCGACGCTGATCACCCGCAGAGACAGACGTGGCGCGTCTCTCTAGACCGCAGATGTCTATCTTGCGTAGACATGAGTCTCCACAAGAGAAATTTCACCCATACAATGTATGGGACGCGGTGAATCCGCTCGGTTCAGTGATCACATGCGGATTCACCTGCGTTCAGGAGACGGCAGCGAACATGCACTGTGCCCAGAGTGCTGCCAATTCCGGATAGTCTGCACATACCCTTAGAACATTTCCACAAAAAGCAGATCAGCTAAGGAAAAAGGAACAAGTTCATGATTAAAGCTAAGTGCACACATTCAGGAATGTGTGCAGAATTTTCCTGAGCAAACCCGGACTTTTCGCGGTAAAAACGCATGCAATTTTACAACGTTTTTTTGCGCGTTTTTGGTGCGGATTTTGCGCGTTTTTACTGCAATTTTTTTCCTGAACTTTCTAGCTCAATAATATAGCGGGGAAAACACTAGTTTTCCACGAAATTAATGAACATGCTGCTTTTTTTTTCGCTATAACAAATAATTCTGAACGTGTGCACTTAGCCTTACTCTGCAACGTACTTGTTTATTTTGACACACATCTTACCCTTTGGTGTAAACTATATTCTTTGGCAGAATAGAGAATGCCACAAATCTGTAGTAACATGTGATGAACATGGCGTTTTTAGATGGCTTCTTAGATTAAACAGTGGGATAGAACATGACCACTGAAAACTTCAGGAATAGGTCTCGGACTAGTGAGACTAGAACTGTCTTCAGAGATGTGTTGGTTTATTTGAGGTCTTAGAGGCTGCATCCGATTTCCCAAAGTAAATAACTACTTTAGTGTTTTTGGATACGTGGAACAATGAAACTTCTGTACTAAATACTTCTGCCTCGCACTGAAGAGTGGGATCAAGCATTGCTAGATAGACCCCATAGTCTCTCCTTCCCAAATGGTCTGGATAGATTCATCATTGCTCTTACACTTATTTTCTCTTGCAGTTACATTTTTCGCCTGAGCTGCACAAGACTTGGACAGTGGGCAATTGGATATGTTACCGCGGATGGCAACATTTTACAGACCATTCCACATAACAAACCTCTATTCCAGGCTCTGATTGATGGATTTCGGGAAGGATTGTAAGAGCCATAATCTATATTTCTAGCTTCACATGTTCTCGTGTCATGTACTTACTGTTTACTCAAGGTGTAGTCTAGTCTATTTGTCATGTATGAAAATATCATAAATGCCATGGTTTTTCAGCAAATGCAGTGTTTTTTCCCTATACAGAATAGACTTAATGAATCATGTATCCGTGCTTATGCATATTTTGTTTTTCGCCATGTCTGGAATTTCTGCCATTCGATTTTCTTCCCCTCTAATATTTTTCTGCTAATGCAGAAAACATTTCAGATGTTAAATTTTTGTAGCACTATCATATTCCTCATCACTTTACAGAACTTATCATTACTGTCCCCATTGAGGCTCACAATCTAAATTCCCTATCAGTATGGCAAACACTGGGAGAACATACAAACGCTTTGCAGATGTTTTCCTTGGTGTGATTTGATCCCAGAACCCTCCTACTGCAAAGCAACATTGCTAACCACTGAGCCACTGTCACATCAAGTGATCCAAAACTGCTGTCCTCTTATGTATACAGCTGTGTCTCGATGTATGCAGTCTGTGTCTCCTCTGTGATGTGTATGCGGCAGTCTGTGTCACCGGTGTTATGTGTATGCAGCTGTGTCGGTGTCTCCTATGTGATGTGTATACAGCAGTCTCTGTCTCCTCTGTGTACTAAGATCACATGACAAATTATGTATATGGGTACACTATAATGAAGGTGGGTATTTAGATGTAACTGTGCTGAGATAAAAATAAATTGAACAGTTAGCTTACTGAATCATTGCACAAAGACTTTTTGAAGTAATTCTTTAGTAACAGATTAAAAAAATAAATTAAAGGGAACCTGTCACCAGTTTTGTGACATAGCAGCTAAAAATATCACCTTATTCAGCGTCTGAGCTGCATTCCCTAAAACCTTATATAACCCACTGACTCCACTTGTATACTCCCGAAAAACCTTTTTAATTTCTCCAGCGCTGTATGGCAATCTTCTCAGTCTGGTCCGATGGATGTGGTTTTGGGCCTCTTAATCCATCTCATCAGCTGTTGTTCGCTGTCCTACTTCGTGGATGACGCCTCTTGCGTCATCCACATTGCCGTGCGACATGTCGTGCCTGCCTGCTCAGAAATATTGCATTTTGCACCTGCACAGTATGCTTTGCCCGCAGTTGGGCAAAGCATGCTGTGCGGGTGCAAAACGCGATATTTGAGCAGGCGCGAGATGTCGCACGGCAATGTGGAACGTTATCCATGTCAGGAGGACGGTGAACAGAAGCCGGGAGGAGGGATGCAGAGGCCCGAAGCCATGCCCATTGGCCCGGACTAAGAAGATAGCCATACAAAGAGAGTCATGGGGTTAAGTAAGGATTTAGGGAATGCAGCTCAGAAGCTGAATAAAGTGATATTTTTAGCCGCTATGTTGCAAAACTGGTGACAGGTTCCCTTTAAATCAGCTTCCAAGCATCACTTAGACTGGGTGTTCACGATCTGGAACTAGCAGCGCTGCCGTCTATTGAACGCAGGTGAATCTGCATGTGATCACTGAACCGTGTGGATTCACCGCGTCCAATACATTCTATTAATGTAATTTTTGTTGTGGTGACTTGCGTCTCAAGAGAAATTGACTGCTGCTGTTTAGAGAGACGTGCTGCATGTCCATATCCACGGTGATCCCCAGGTGACTATTTACGCATAGTGGGCATGGGATTTCCAATATGCTGTAACATCTGGCCGCTGCAGGTTTGACGCTGCATAAATACTCAACGTCCAACACGCCGCAGTTCCTGATCGTGGGCACGTACCCTTATAAGGTGAATCTTTAGTTGATGGAAAACTCCTTCTAGAGAAGATAGTATGCAGGACGGTGTGCCCGCTGTTCTAGATTATAATGTCCAGCAGCTTTAGTTTTTTGTTGTTTTTTTTTTTTGTGCCTGCAGCTATCTATTTCCAGATGGTCGAAGTCAGAACCCAGATTTAACAGGCCTATGTGAACCCACACCTCAGGACCACATCAAAGTTACTCAGGTATCTGGCATGGTAGACAAGGATCGTGATGCCCTTGTTGCTGGTGATGTGCTAATATGTTGTGTCTTTGCTTTCTTCTCCAGGAACAGTACGAGCTGTACTGTGAAATGGGCTCCACCTTCCAGCTCTGTAAGATATGTGCTGAGAACGATAAGGATGTTAAGATTGAACCCTGTGGCCATTTAATTTGCACGCTGTGCCTCACTTCCTGGCAGGTCAGAATCTCATCTTCTTGGAATGCCGTTGTCTTCCATAAGGGGTTTTCTCACAAATTCTGTTGTGTCCTCTATTAGGAATCAGAAGGCCAGGGATGTCCTTTCTGCCGCTGTGAAATAAAAGGAACAGAACCTATTGTAGTGGATCCTTTTGACCCCAGAGGTGGTGGTATGGCAGAAATGTTACGCCACTGTCTAGACGGGGCTCCATCGCCTTGTTATGAAGATGATGATGACGACGGAAATGATTCCCTCTTCATGTTAGCTGGGGCCAAGGTTTGTCTTATTTTTTTTTTATATTGCTTTTCTCTTTGATTTAATAGGTTTTTAGAGTTATAGGATGGTTTACACACATTGGTACTTGGTGTGATACATGATCTTCTGTTGTGTGGCTGGCAATGGATTGAAATTCTGTCTTTTTATTTTAGATTGAAAGGCCTCCGTCTCCGCTTTCAGTTGCTACACCGACAGCTCTACCACCTGTACCCCCTCGCTTAGACTTGCTCCAGCAAAGAACTTCAAATCCACCAGGCGCATGTAGTCCTGCAACCAGCTCGAAGGTAAATCGCGAACATCTCTGCTTCTTCATAAGTTTGTGTAACACATGCATACATGTATTTGTGTGTATATAGTTAGGTCTCAAAATATTTGGACAATTACACAGGTTTTATCACTTTAGCTGTTTCCAAAACATATTCAAGATGGTTGGATAATCAATATAGTGTGCAAAGTCTCAGCTTTAATTTGAGGGTATTCACATCCTAATTTGAAGTAAGGCTACAGTCACACTCTCAGTATTTGGTCAGTATTTTAGATCAGTATTTGTAAACCAAAACCAGGAGTTGGGTGATAAATGCAGAAGTGATGACATATTTCTATTATACTTTTACTCTGATTGTTCCACTCCTTATTTTGGCTTGTATATGCTGATGTGAACGTGGCCCAAAGGTCTAGGAATTACATCTCTTTAATATGTACATTCATATTTTTAAAGGGACCAAATGCAAATGGACAATTATCTCAAAAGCTATTTAATGGCTGCATGGGGTATTCCCTCATTAATCCATCATCAATTTAATAGGTAAAAGGTCTGGAGCTGATTCCAGGTGTGGCATTTTCATTTGGAACCTGTTGCTGTGAACCCACAACATGCGGCCAAGGAAGCTCTTGATTTGAAGAGAAACAGACCACCATTAGGCTGAAAACAGAAGAAATTTGTCAGTGAAATAGCAGAAATTTTAGGAGTGGTCAAATCAACAGTTTTGTACATTTTTCCAAAAAATATCATACTGGTGGGTTTAGAACTCAAACAAACCTGAACATTCACAGAAGACAACAGAGGTGGATTATTACAGAAACCATGGTGACGAAAACTGTTATGTTTCGGTAGCAGAGGAGAACAGGAACAACAGCAGGGCAGCAGAACACCTGAGATGTTGGTAACTGATGGGTTGCAGATTCCTAAACTAATGACACAACTAGAGGTAGCCGTGGAGCGTTCCTACGTTGATCCTAGACGCCTCGTCACAGCCTGAGAGATAACTACACCTAAAGGCAGAAAGATGAAAGCTATCTGCCCCGGAGCAGATCCCCAAAGAAAATAGGAAGCCCCCAAACATATAATGGCGGTTAGACAAGATGAAAATACAAACATAGGCAGAAAATAGACTGAGCAAACGCTGGGGCCACAAGCTGACTAAATAGGAAAGGACAGGAGAGATTACTTTCTGCAACCCAGAAAACCCTACAAAAATCCAACAATTCTGATTACAAAAATACTGAGATCACACGATCTCGCCACCCACTAAATCAGATCTCAGTGTGAACAAAAACCAAGCCGCAGCCGCTGAAAAAACAGGAAAAAGGAAATGAGCAAATAACAGTGGCTGCAGAAAAACTGTGAGGAGCTCAGGCCCCAGGAGGGGACCTGGCTGACCTCCACAAAAGTGCAGAAAACAATGCAAAAAGCAAGCACAAAAAGAAAAGCAAAAAATATCTTATCTGAAAGCAGGAGATGCAGGCAGGACTCCAGCAAACTTCCAAATGAACCAGGAACCACAATTGAGACAAGAACAATTGATCACCGGCAACCATCATGGGAGGGAACCTCCCTTATATCAGACCAGTCCGTGATTCCAGATTGCCACTCCTCGCTGAAAGGTTCAGTACTGTCTGTAACCACCAGAGGGAGCGTCTGCTCAGAAACCATCTCTAGCACATTCATAACAGAAAACCCTTTCACAACATCCACTCAAGTGAAGAACCCTCTCCAGGAAGTAGGTGTTTCAGTATCTGTCTACCCTAAAGAGAAGACTTAATGAGAGCAAATACAAAGGGTTCACCACAAGATGCAAACCATTAATCAGCCTAAAAAATAGAAAGATCAGATTTGACTTAGTCAAAAATAACTAAAGAAGTTGCCCAGTTCTGAAAAAGCTTTCTTTGGACAGATGAAACTAAGATCAATATGTTCTAGAATGATAAAAAGAAGAAAGTGTGGAGAAGGCTTGGAATGTCTCATCATACAAAGCCACCTCATCCTGTGTAACACATGGCGAAGGCTGTGTGATGGCATGAGCATGCGTGGCTTTCAATGGCACTGGGTCAATAATGTTTATTGATGATTGGTGACTGAAGACAGAAGCAGCTGGATGAATTCTGTGTGTACAGGGCAATACTTTCTACTTCACAGTGTACATGGACAGTGGCCCAAAACATACTGCGATAGCAGCCCAAGAGTTTAAGGCAAAGGAGTTTAATATTCAGCAGTGGCCGAGTCATCACCAGATCTCAACCACATCGAGCAGCATTTCACATGCTTAAGACAAAAGTTAAGGCAGGAAGACCCACAAACAAGAACAAGAAATCAGGTGTAGTAAAGCCCTGGCAAACATCACAAGGGAGGAAACCCAAGGTTTAGTGACGTACATTTCTTCCAGTAGTAAAAATGAACATTTTATTTATGGTAAAGTTAATTTGTCCATTTACTTTTGAGCTCCTGAAATGAGCAGGCTTTGTAGAAAAATGGTTGCAATTCCTAAACGTTTCCCAGGGTTTTTTTTTTTGTTTAACCCCTTTAGTGTGTGTATATATGTTGTTGTTTTTTTTATATGGTGTCTGTAACATTTTAAATGCCATTTTTTTTTGTATGAAATACTTTAGGCTTCTGCTAGTTTACATCACAAAGACAAACCATTGCCTGTCCCTCCAACACTTCGAGACCTCCCACCACCTCCACCCCCAGATAGACCGCATTCAATGGTTGGTGACAACAGACCTCAGAGGAGACCTCTTCCCTCCACTCCAGCAGAAAAGCCACTTCCTCTTTCCTCAAATCGTTCTGATCCTTGGCGTTCTGTTCCCAAAGCCCCAACACCCAACTTGAATGCTAATGACCCATGGACTGGGGGCAAGGAGCTTACCAACAGACACTCTCTGCCCTTCACGTTGCCTTCACATATTGATGATAAAAGGGTAGAACGTCATGGAAGCACACAGAGCTTGGACAACGCTGCTACAGTAAGTGCTGAAACAAGCAATGAGCTGGTAATGCGCTGCTAGCAGTAAGCTTATCTCATGCTCTTAACATTATCTGCCTTAGTTTCTAATCCAATGTATAACTATCTAATCTACAAGGTAGTGCAAAAAAAAACTTTTTAAAGGGATTCTGTCACCCCATTTTTCGACTATGAGATGAGGCCACCGCCATCAGGGGCTTATCTACAGCATTCTGTAATGCTGTAGATAAGCCCCCGATGTTACATGAAAGAGAAGAAAAACGAGTTATATTATACTCACCCAGGGGCGGTCCGGCATCTGATTCGGTCCAGAGGGAGTCGCGGTCCGATCCGGCGCCTCCCATCTTCTAGTGAAGACGTCCTTTTGTTTGCTTCCCGTCACTGCTCCGGCGCAGGCACACTGCTCTGCCCTGTTGAGGGCAGAGCAGAGTACTGCAGTGCACAGGTGCTGGGAAAGGTCAGAGAGGTCCGGCGCCTGCGCACTGCAGTACTTTACTCTGCCCTCAAACAGGGCAGAGCAGTGCGCCGGAGCCACGACGGGAAGCAAATAAGAGGACGTCATCGTTAGACGATGGGAGGCGCCGGACCGCGACTCCCTCCGGACTGAATCGGATGCTGTACCGCCCCTGGGTGAGTATAATAACTTGTTTTTCTTCTCTTTCAGGTAACATCGGGGGCTTATCTACAGCATTCTGTAATGCTGTAGATAAGCCCCTGTTGGTGGTGGCCTCATCTCATAGTCGAAAAATGGGGTGACAGAATCCCGTTAACGCAAAAGTGACCCTTTGATCTTTTTTTCAGAGTGGATGTATGGAGCTTTTGGCAGGGCTTGATATTGATGATCCCAAAGTGAAGCCATCGTCTTCTGCCAATGCCATCTACTCTTTGGCCGCCAGGTAAAATCATTCTAATTTAGTGGGGTTTTTTCTTTTTTTTTTTTTTTTTTAAACCGAACGATTTTTCTGAACCCAAGTTTAGTGTTCATGTAGCGTTTCACAAAGCTGCAATAGAAGATCCATCACCTTTTACAAGGCTGGACCATATAGGTATGTGCACACGACATCTCTTTCAGGCAGATTCCGACTGAAAAAAATTCTCATTAAACATTAACTCATTCACGACACATGAAGTATATCCCCCTTTGATATCTTGTGCCTCTAACAGCTGCAGGTGGAATTGCGATCCTCCCGCGGCTGTTCAGATGTTAAATGCCGCTGTTGATCTCTGACAACAGCATTTAGCATGCTCGCTCCGGAAGCACGTCACTAACCCTTCCCATCTGCGCCCTGCCTATCACATCATCACCGGGCGTTGATGCATTGGCGTGACAACCGGTGGGGGTCTACAGGAGACCCCCGTGGTTGTCATTGCCGATTTGCTGTGAGCGCCGCTCATAGCAGATAAGCATTTTTGCTAACCATAGCAGGGCTGAAGCGCTGCTGTGTAGCACAAGCATTTAGAAGATCGCATCTTCAAACCTTCTATGGAGACTATTGAAGCCAGTAAAAAAATGAAATAAAAAAAAATGTATAAGTTTAACCCCTTAACGACCGCTGATACGCCTTTTAACGGCGGTCATTAAGGGTACTTAAACCACAGTGTATAGCGCCCTCCACAGTCGGATTTTCTCCCTTCTGAGCCCTGCCGTGCTCCCAAACAGTGGTTTACCCCAACATATGGGGTATCGTCGTACTCAGAACAAATTGCACACCAATTTTGGGGTTCTAATTTCTCCTGTTACCCTTGGGAAAATAAAAAATGGCTGGCTAAAAAAAATCATTTTTGAGGAAAAAAATGATTTTTTATTTTCACGGCTCTGCGTTAATAAATTTCTGTGAAGCACTTGGGGGTTCAAAGTGCTCAACACACATCTAGATAAGCTCCTTGGGGGGTCTGTTTCCAAAATGGTGTCACTTGCAGGGGGTTTCTACTGTTTAGGCACATCTAGGGCTCTGCAAATACAACATGACGCCTGCAGAACATTCCATCAAAGTCTGCATTACAAAATGGCGCTCCTGTCCTTCCAAGCTCTCCCATGCGCCCAAACAGTGGTTCCTCCCACATATGTGGTATCAGCGTACTCAGGAAAAATTGCACAACAACTTTTGGGGTCCAATTTCTCCTGTTACCCTTGGGAAAATAAAAAAAAGCAGGATAAAGAATCATTTTTGATGAAAAAAATTATCTTTTATTTTCATGGCTCTACGTTATAAACTTCTGTGAAGCACTTAGGGGTTCAAAGTGCTCACCACACATCTAGATAAGTTCCTTAGGGGGTCTAGTTTCCAAAATGGGGTCACTTGTGGGGGGTTTCCACTGTTAAGACACATCAGGGCCTCTACAAACGCGACATGGCGTCCAGCCAATTCTGCGTTGAAAAAGTCAAACGGCGCTCCTTCCCTTCCAAGCTCTGCCATGCACCCAAACAGTGATTTACCCCCACTTATGGGGTATCACCATACTCTGGACAAATTGCACAAAAACTTTTGGGGTCTTGTTACCCTTGGGAAAATAAAAATTGGGGTGAAAAGATCGTTTTTGTGGAAAAAATATGATTTTTTATTTTCACGGCTCTACGTTATAAACTTCTGTGAAACACTTGGAGGCTCAAAGTGCTCACCACACCCTTAAGTTTCTTAAGGGGTCTAGTTTCCAAAATGGGGTCACTTGTTGGGGGTTTCCACTGTTTAAGCACATCAGGGGCTCTACAAACGCGACATGGCGTCCAGCCAATTCTGCGTTGAAAAAGTCAAAAGGCGCTCCTTCCCTTGCGACCTGCCGTGCGCCCAAAAAGTGGTTTACCCCCACATATGGGGTATCTGCGTATTCAGTAGAAATTGCACAACAAATTTTGTGGTTCATTTTTTCTTTTAACACTTGCAAAAATAAAAAAAAATTGGTTCCGAAGTAAAGTTTTTGCAATAAAAGTTAAATGTTAATTTTTTCCTTCCACATTGCTTCAGTTCCTGTGAAGCGTGTAAAGGGTTAATAAACTTCTTGAATGTGGTTTTGAGCACCTTGAGAGGTGCAGTTTTTAGAATGGTGTCACTTTTTGATCATATAGACCCCTCAAAGTGATGTGGTCCCTAAAAAAAAAAATGGTGTTGAAAAAATGAGAAATTGCTGGTCAACTTTTAACCCTTAAAAAAAATTTTGTTCCCAAAATTGTGCTGATGTAAAGTAGACATGTGGGAAATGTTATTTATGAAGAAATTTGTGTGACATATCTCTCTGATTTAAGGGCATAAAAATTTAAAGTTTGAAAATTGCTATATTTTCAAAATTTTCATCATATTTCCGTTTTTTTCATAAATAAAAGCAAGTCATATAAAAAATTTTTTACCACTAACTTGAAGTACAATATGTAACGAAAAAACAGTTTCAGAATTAGCTGGATTCGTTAAAGCATTCCAGAGTTATAACCTCATAAAGTGACAGTGGTCAAAATTGTAAAAATTGGCCCGGTCATTAAGCTGCAAATTGGCTCTGTCGCTAAGGGGTTAAATCGCCCACCTTTACACATGCACATATTTGGTATCGCCGCATTCAGAAACACTCGATCAAAATATAAAAATAATTAATCCGATCAATAAACAATGTAGTGATAACAAAATAAGCCAAAATGCTAGAACTACTTTTTTTGGTCGACGCAGCATTGAAAAAAAAAATGCAGTAATGCCATCAAAAGATCATATTTCTTTATCAATAAAGAAGTCACCTCGTGGGCAAGAAAACAGCCCTCGCCCTGACCCAGATCCCACAAAATGGAGCGCTATAGGTCTCGGAAAATGTTTATTTAAAAAAAAAAACTTTGGATTTTTTTTTTTCACCACTTAAAAATAAAACAGAACCCATACATGTTCAGTATCTGTAAACTCGTGATGACCTGGACAATCATAATTGCAGGTCAGTTTTAGCATTTAGTGAACATAGTTTTTTTTACTATTGTGGAATTACTTTTTTTGCAATTTCACCACACTTTGATTTTTTTTCCCCAATGAAAAATGAATTGTGTCGTGCAAAAGTACAACTCGTCCTGCAAAAAATAAGCCCTCACTCGGCCATATTGTCTTAAAAATTGAAAAAGTTACGGCTCTGGGAAGAAGGGGAGCGAAAAAAATGGAAAAAGGCCTGGGGATGAAGGTGGTAAAAAGAAGGATTGTGTGCACTGCGATGTAGAAACAACTGCATAAGGTCTCATCTTTTTTACACTTTTTAACCTTCATGTTTCTCAAGCTAAAACAAGCGTCTTCTGCCTCACCACGAGGCAAGTTCTTTGGCTTCTGACAGGCGCCTTGTGTACATATCCAATTTCTGACCTTACAGAGATGAATATGGGGATTTATGTCTGTCAGGCGTTCCCACAGATGATGCAGGAATTCATACCTCCGTTGTAGCTGCATTATGGAATGTTCTGCATTATTTAAAAAACTGGCCACATTGAAGATGGCAACACACCATTTCTTTTGTACATAATTTAAGTTTAAATAATAAAACTTTGATTAAATACATGATACACTCCCCTGAAAGGAGCTATCTGGGACGTAAAAAAAAAAACTACCTAAGCACAAACAGGCATGTAGTTACTACCTACCTGCCTGTTGTACCTGGCGCTGGTCATTGACCGCTCCTGCCGGAGATTCAGCTGCTGCCTGCCAATAGAGCGGCTGTTTCTTTTCCTGTTGACAGGGCAGGACTACTGGTGTCAAAACTGATGTTGTTTTTTTGTTTTGTGTTGTTTCAAGTCTCGGATATCTCCGAATTTTGCAAGAATGGCAATGTGCCCTTTTTGTTACTAGAAGATCATGTGGTCATTGAGTTCCCCTCTCCTTCTTGGTATGATGCCCTTACATCACAATACAGTGCCACAAATTCTGCATTCAGCGTGACTCTGTTCTGAAGCCGGAAATGTCAGTAGGGGAAATGGATTTAGAATTGCAGTTGAGCAGCCTTGGGCGGTCACAGAAGGAACTTTTTGTGTCATAACTTGAAGTAGGAAAAGAGAACCGGTCTTCATGTTTGAAAGTGTGCCGTTCCTGCTCTCTTTATTCCCCCTGCTCTTCCTTGTAGTTTGTGGGGGTTATATACTGTATATATCAGCCTCATCAGATCCAAGGTGTATTTAATGTACGCCCCTTTATGAAATCCAGAGACCGATCCTCTTAATAGAAGTGATCAATTACTGATACAACATCTGAAAAAAACAAACGCTGTAATTGCTCGGTTTTCGTTTTTTTTTTTACAGATGTTGTATCAGTAATTGATCACTTCTATTAAGAGGATCGGTCTCCGGATTTCCGATTTCATAAAGGGGCATACATTAAATACACCTTGTATCTGATGAGGCTGATGCCCTTATCCAGAATTACTTTTCAAAAGTTTCTGGCTTGATATTTAGATGAGAATTTTTTCTGAGCCCAGTTGACATGGCTCATTTTAATATCTTGGTAGTACAGCCTTTCTGACTTAGATTTTCAAAGTCTGTACACCAGCCTCAATAGGTCTGAGATCTCTTTAACCCCTTAACGACCGCCGATACGCCTTTTAACG
>VIAB01015544.1:17295-30241 GCA_009801035.1 Oophaga pumilio | reverse complement strand
TCATTAAGCTGCAAAATGGCTCTGTCCTTAAGGGGTTAATAATGTGTACACGTTGTGTTTTTATAGCTGAGAACTGATGCACATTAAGCATTCTCCTTATCCTCTTCCTGAAACGTGTATGTCCTGGTGCGTGTATGACGTTCTGTACAGTGGTCATCCACTCCTAGCAGTAGTGATGGAGTTCAGCATTGAGTGAGGCTGGTAATCACATAAATGTCTCAGTCCCTGACCGCACCATTTAAGGTGCTCACGGTTCGGTGTATCTGCTCTTCCCCTTGCCATGTAAATGGGGTGTGTTAATGAGTTTCTGCTGCGGACCCCCTTGGTTTCATTATTAATACTGGTTCCAAGCCCAGGCTGAGATATTACAGTATGTAAAACAAACTATCACGGTTCTATTCCCATTAAAAGTGCTATAAATTAGGTATAACCAGAAAATGTTAAAAAAAAAAAAAAAAATCCTTTTGTTTTTCAGTAGATTGTATGGTAAGATGAGATGTGGTGAGTGCCGTCTGAGCGGACGGCGTGTCCTGCAGTCTTGGCCCTTCCTCAGGTATATTTATTTTTCCCATCTTCTTCCGTTATAGGCCATTCCCAGTGCCAAAACCTCCATTAGGAGATCATTCAGAAAGTGCTGATGATTCAGAATACATGTGCCCATCCTCCCGACCGGTTCTTCCCACCGTGGTACCTAAATGTGAGCGGCCAGTGGAAGTGATGACTCCTGGGATGAGGTTACTAGATCTTTTACCCTGGATTATAGATTTGTTGTGTTGGAGCGGAATACTGACCAATTTCTTCTTGTTACTCTGTTTTAGGCCTGGGGAGCCATTGATTGAAAGAGATTCATACGAGACCATGTACAATATCCAGTGCCAAGCAGCACCGGTGGTCCAGGAGCCGGGAAGAGAAGCGGGTAAGACTTGTGAACCTCCTGGAAAACTTTGCCTATATAGTGAAGGACTATGGTTAACACTTCAAAAGCTTCTATATTCTAATTGTAGTTAACCCCTTCATGCCCTCCGCCAAAAATGTAGTCGGAAACGGGTGTATGGGGTGGTCTCCTGTAGCGAGCCCACCCAATACCGGCAGATGATGGCGGGGTATTACAGCCAGGACCTTCCGCTAACAATTGCCAGTGAAGTGGTGCACAACTCACGATTCTTAACTTTTTAAGTGCCGCGGTTAATCTCTGACAGCGGCATTTAGCATGCGCCCACATTCATGCGTCATTCTCTCCGCCCATCAGCGCGCCTGTAATGTGATCGTAGGTTGTCGTGACAGCCGGGAATCAGCTGATGTACCGATCATTACGGAGCGCCTTTTAAACACTGCCTGTCGCAGGTCTTTGAAGGAACCATGATTTCTGCTATATAGTGCGATGCTGAGGCATCGCTGTGTATAGCACAAGCAATGGGACAATCACATCTTCAAGTCCCCTACGGGGGCTAACAATAACTTTAAAAAGTAAAAATAAAAAAAGATTAAAAAAAAGTGAAAAAAAAAAAAAAAAGTCGTTCATATCACCACTTTCCCCCATTAAAAGTAAAGCTAATAAAAAAAATAAGTACACGTCATATCTCCACGTTCAGGATTATTTGCGTTTTTTTCGCGGCAAAAAACGTGTAAAAAAACGCATGAATTAAGCATCCTATTATTTAGAATGAATTCTGCAATTTTTGTGCACATGGTGCATTTTTTTCCGCTAAAAAACGCATTGCGGAAAAAGAAGCAACATGTTCATTAATTTCGCGTAATTCTAGCGTTTTTCCCGCTATATTATTGACCTAGAAAGTTCAGGGAAAAATCGCGGTAACGCGCAAAATCCACGCAAAAAACCCGTGCGTTTTTTCCGCGAAAAAAGTCCGGTTTTGCTCAGGAAAATTCTGCACACATTCCTGAACGTGTGCACTTAGCCTCAGAGAAGTTCGATCTATCACAATATAAAAGCAATGAACCTGATTGATAAACTCCGTTAGTGAAAAAAACTCAAGAACTCCAAAATTAAGTTTTTGGATTTTTATTTTTGGTCACACTAGTTCCACAAAAAATGCTGTAAGAAGCAATCAAAAATTCACATCTATTCCAAAATAGTATTAATAAAAACGTCTTGCCCCCCAAAAAATAAGGAGATACAGATTAGATATTAGAAAAAACTTTTTGACAGGGTGATCAATGAGTGGAACAAGCTGCCACGAGGGGTGGTGAGTTCTCCTTCAATGGAAGTCTTCAAACAGAGGCTGGACAGACATCTGTCTGGGATGATTTAGAGAATCCTGCTTTGAGCAGGGGGTTGGACCAGATGGCCCAGGAGGTCCCTTCCAACTCTACCATTCTATGATTCTAAGCCATCATACAGCTCGGTCAGTCAAAAAAATGAAAATATTACGGCCTCAGAAAACGGCGACACAACCCCAGAATTTTTTTTTTTGTCTGCACCACTAAAATAAGTAATAAAAAAAATGGACATGTTGGGTATAGCCGTAATTGTATTGATGAGGAGAATTGTATGGCAAAATGCACACTGTAAAAACTATTTTTAAAAACTAATGTCAGAATTGTGTGGTTTTCACAATTTTGCTGCACTTGGGATTATTTTTCCCGTTTTCCAGTACACTGTGGTAAAAGGAATAGTGTTATTCAAAATTACAACTCGTCCTAGAAAAAACAAGCCCTCGTATGGCCAGAAAAATAAGAGTTATGGCTCTGGGAAGAAGAGGAGGAAAAAACGAAAACGCAAAAAATGAAATTGGCCGCGTTTTGGGGAATTTGAGAAAAATTGGTAAATTGCTTCTCCCAAAAGAAAATGGTATGGCTGGTGAATGAGAAGGACATATATGAGCGCAGTCTAAAGAAGTAACATTCAGGGACGTTCTCCGTCCTGGTAACCGATGGGTCATCATTTACAAGCTCTTACGTTTTGTTTGAGTTTATTAACTCTGAACTGAAAACGTCTATAAGGTCAGTGAGGGAACTTTGTAAAATAAAAACTCTACGGTCATATCTAGCTCTGACTTCCCTGTTTCTGTGAAATGGAGGAAGGATCACGCCAGCTCCAAAATCCCTGCACACAATAGCACAGACACATGCCATATCTACCCCCCATTGTATTGGTCTGTTATTAGAGCGAGCCATGACAAGGCATCGGCTCTGAAGGATGTCCGCACCTACTTACATGCCGTTCCTTATAGTTTAAGCCTTCTCATAGACATTATGTAAAAGAAAAGTGGGAAAAAATCAGTTTACAAATAATTTTGCTTAAAATGACATTGCTGTTTTGCGAGTACAGCTCCTGTTCAGAGCGATGGGCACCAGCGTGATGCTGCTCCAAGACTACAGGATGCATCAACCCTTGTGAAGTCTGATGTGGTGCCATGTATGTGATGTGGTGCCATGTATGTGTTTTGGGCCCCTGCTTCACACTGTCATCATGTTACTTTGGTACAGTGAAGGAAATAAGTATTTGATCCCTTGCTGATTTTATAAGTTTGCCCACTGACAAAGACATGAACAGTCTATAATTTTAAGGGTAGGTTAATTTTAACATTGAGAGATAGAATATCAAAAATAAAATCCAGAAAATCACATTGTATAAATTATATAAATTTATTTGCATTTTGCAGAGAGAAATAAGTATTTGATTCCTCTGACAAGCAAGACTTAATAATTGGTGGCAAAACCCTTGTTGGCAAGCACAGCAGTCAGACGTTTTTTGTAGTTGATGATGAGGTTTGCACACATGTCAGGAGGAATTTTGGTCCACTCCTTTGTTGATCATCTCTAAATCATTAAAGGGAATCTTTTCGACCATCAGCTGTAGCCACCGCCATCAGGGGCTTATCTACAGCATTTTGTAATGCTGTAGATAAGCCCCCCCCGATGTCACCTGAAAGAGAAGAAAATCGAGTTATATTATACTCACCCAGGGGCGGTCCGCCGTCCAATCCGGTCCTATGGGCGTCGTGGTCCGGTCCGGTGCCTCCCATCTTCTTGTGAAGCCCTTCTCTTCTTAGCTTCCCGTCGCTGCTCCGGCGCAGGCGCACTGCTCTGCCCTGGTGAGGGCAGAGCATAGTACTGCAGTGCGCAGGCGCCGGGAAAGGTCAGAGAGGTCCGGCACCTGCGCACTGCAGGAGCCGCGACGGGAAGCTAAGAAGAGGAGGGCTTCGCTAGAAGATGGGAGGCGCCCGACCTGGCCGCGACGCCCATCAGACCTGACCAGACGGCGGACCGCCCCTGGGTGAGTATAATCTAACTCATTTTTCTTCTCTTTCAAGTGACATCGGGGGCTTATCTACAGCATTACAGAATGCTGTAGATAAGCCCCTGATGGCGGTGGCTACAGGTGATGGTCGAAAAATGGGGTGACAGGATTCCCTTTAAGATTTTGAGGATGTCGTTTGGCAACTCGGAACTTCATCTCCCTCCATAAGTTTTCTATGGGATTAAGGTCTGGAGACTGACTAAGCCACTTCATGACCTTAATGTGCTTCTTTTGAGCCACTCTTTTGTTGCATTGGCTGACATGTTTTGGGTCATGTCTTGGTGGAAGACCGAGCCATGACCCATTTTTAATGTTGTGGCAGAGGGAAGGAGGTTGTTCTCAAGATTTTACGGTACATGGCTCCATTTATTCTCCCACTTGATGCGGTGAAGTAGTCATGTGCCCTTAGCAGAGAAACACCCCCAAAACTTAATTTCTCCTTCGCCTCATTGGGGGACACACGACCATGGGTGTTATGCTGCTGCCACTAGGAGGACACTAAGCGAATTATAATAAAAAGTTAACTCCTCCTCCGCAGTATACACCCTCTGCTGGCTCTGTCTTGAACCAGTTCTTGCTTAGTGTCTTTAGGAGCTTCAGACCCCGATCTTTCTTATTTATTTTTTCTACTTTTCTTTCCAAATTTTTTTCACGGATTAGGAGCGACGGGGCCTTTCAAGGACCTGATCTCCCAAAAACTTCAACAGTCGGGCACGCGGAGTGTCGTCTCCCCGTACCCCCTCCTGCAACCTGTGTCTGTCTGGGCTCTCAGGGGCGACGGATCCTTCAATGGGTCCGCTCTCCCCACCCCTACAACTGACGGGAACGTGGGGTGTCGCCTCCACGTCACCCCTTCTGGAGCCAGACCTACACCAATACCAGAAAGTGGCTGGTGCCTGGAGGCACGTAACTCCTCTCCACCTCCCTATCAAAGGGATGCTGGATAGATACTTGGACTGGTATCAGGATGAATGGGCCCTCTCCACCTCCCTATCAAAGGGATGGTGGATTGAGGACGAACAACGCAGCTAATGTTTCCTTGCAACATCGGACGTCCTGCTGTAGCGTGAGTACCTGAGAAGGAGAGCCCCTTCCCCTCACCAGACCCGTCTTGTGTCTGTCTCCGTGGAGCGTTAGCGCCCGACCCAGTGCAGCAGTAGCCGCATCGCTGCGGCCGTTCTCCATACCGCTGCCTTCTCATAGTCGCCGCGCTACTCCTTATCTCTGCCTCAGCCGTCACGGCCCTTTACCGACGTACCGTCTCCTTTTTCTGCGGCCCTTGCGCCGTCGCGCCGCGGCTTCTAATTTAGTCCCCGGCTTCTGCTGGCAGTTAGGCCCAACTTCTCCTATGTCCCGACTTGGTCCGCCCCATTTTTTTGGCCGCCCCGCCCCTTCTCCATAGGCCTGTACAGGGCGGGGACAAGCTCTGCATATTAATCTTGCTCCGCCCACTGTCTCCCACCTCCTCCCCACCTCTTCTCTATGCCCACTGTTTCTGGCGCTTCTCGCAGCTCACGAGATGCGCCAGTTCTCCACTTCCTGGCGCGTCTTACACCGGAAGAGTGTGGGGAACGCCATCTTCCTTGCTCCGTGGTGTATGCACTTCTCCGGGGGCATGCTGGACCTGGGTAAAAAATAGCCACAGTAAGGCAGGTACACATTGCTTATATTCGCTGCAGGCATCAACCCCTCAGCCGCGGGCGTCAATCCCCCTGCTGCAGGTATTGTATCTTTAGCCGCGGCCATTAACCTCTTCGCTGCAGGCATTATCCTATCTGCTGCGCTCACTATTCTGACCATACGGCAGGCAATTTCGTCAACCCTTTTCAGCTGCCGTTCGTAGATCTTTGAAAAAAAAAAGGGGAAATTTTGCATTATGTCTCAACCAAAAGCTAATAAAAAAGCAGAGAAAACTCACACGGTGATATATGCCTCATGTACCGCATGCAACGTTTCCTTACCACGGAAACATTCCACTCCTCTCTGTGCAGACTGCGAAGCTTCAGGGCCTCAAGAACCTCCCGCTACTGTGGAGCAAATCGATGCTAGTCCCCCTGAGTGGGCTGCTTCTTTGGCGTAATCTGTGGCTAGTCCACCTGAGTGGGCTGCTTCTTTGGCGCAATCTGTGGCTTCTCCCACAAAGGCCATAGAATTCTTTCATGGTCCCTCTGCGAGCCAAGGCATCCCCTTACCCCCTGCAGCGGGTCCTTCAGCCACGACAGAGTCTCCCGCTCACATGGGTCGAACGGCGACAAAGTACGCATCCTTCTAGGAAACGTCCCCGCGACACGTCCTCACCGAACTCCGAGGCTTCAGCATCCGCCTGCTCCGCGTCTCGCTCCCCTTCTCCAGGAGTTGGCAGTGAGCATGACTCAGAATATGAGTCTGAGGTAGCCCCAGACCCTAACTCCTCTGAGGTTCAGGAGTCCATAGATTCCCTCATAGCAGCGGTTAATCACATTCTGGAAATTGACGAAGAACCTGGTGCTAGTCCAGACCACCCGGTGTCTTTTAAGCGAACAAAACTACCACATAGGTTTTTCGCTAACCATTCTGAGTTTACTGACATCCTCAAGAGGCATAGAAGTCATCCAGATAAGCGATTCTCAGGCCTAAAGCTGCTAGAAGCACGGTACCCTTTTCCTTCTACTCTGAGGCAGGAGTGGACTGAGTCCCTTGCAGTAGATCCACCCATATCTAGACTCGCTTCAAAAACCCTTCTCTCCCTGACGGATGGATCTTCCATTAAAAATCCCACTGATCGGCAGATTGACAGCATGGCCAAGTCAGTCTTCGAGGCTGCAGGGGCAGCCTTATTTCATTCATTCACCACCACGTGGGTAGCTAGAGCTATGGTAGCCTGGGCAGAGGCCATAGTAAAGACCAACAGGAAAAATAGCCTGCCGTCCGAGGTGACTAGTCTCGCCTATCTAATCGCCCAGGCAGGAGATTATGTAGTTCATGCTTCCCTGTATGCGGCTAATTGTGCCGCCCTTGCAGCTGCCAATGCTGTTACCATCAGAAGAGCATTGTGACTACTCGAATGGCGGGCAGATTCTGCGTCGAAGAAATCCTTGACTTCACTACCTTATCAGTATGGGCGTTTGTTCGGGGATAAACTTGATCAGATTATCTCAGACTCTACCGGGGGGGAAAGCAAATTTCTCCCCCAGCGTAGGCAGAGTCACCCCTTTTGGAGCCAACTCCAGACTCGCTTCCGCCCTTTTCGCAATTCCTCAGGTTGGTCATCCTCAACCACTTCCGCTAGTGCATCACGCCCCCCACGCAGGGGCAGAGGTTCGCAACCTTCATTCAGACCTTCTAATTCCTGGAGAAACCGATCTCCTCGATCCAGACCCAAGAGCGGCCCTCCCCGCAAGTTCTCAATGACTCTTTGCCGTATCTGGAAGACACAGGCAAGGTAGGCGGCCGCCTGTCCTTGTTTCTCCAAGTCTGGCTGAGGGAAGTTCACGACCGATGGGTCAGAGATCTCGTGTCTTCCGGATACAAAATCGAGTTCTCGTCTCCTCCTCCAACACGCTTCTTTCAGTCCCGTCTTCCAAAATCCAAGACGCTTGCAGCTCCCTTTTACCAGGCTATATATGCCCTCCGCAACAGCCCCGTCATCGTTCCGGTTCCTCCCACGGAAAGGTTCAAGGGTTTTTACTCAAACCTGTTCGTGGTTCCAAAAAAGGACGGAACCATGCGTCCAATTCTAGACTTAAAACTGCTAAACAAATTTGTCTCGGTGCGCCACTTCAGGATGGAGTCCCTCCGTTCCGTCATCGCCTCTCTGGAAAAAGGGGAATACCTTGCGTCAATTGACATCAAGGACGCTTATCTCCACATTCCAATCTTCAAAAATCATCAAAGATTCCTACGCTTTGCGGTCGGCGACGAACATTTTCAATTCACGGCTCTGCCATTCGGCCTGGCCACAGCCCCCAGAGTATTCACAAAGGTCATGGCTGCCGTCATGTCTATTCTACACTCTCGGGGTGTGGTGGTTCTGCCTTACCTGGACGATCTTCTCGTCAAGGGTCCATCCTATCGGGCCTGTGCAGAAAGTGTCAGTGTCGTCGTCGACACTCTGTCCCGACTAGGTTGGCTGGTAAACCTAGAGAAATCTTCACCAGTCCAAATCCCGTCAAATTCCTTTTCTGGGAATGATCTTAGACACTTCCCGAGGGTTGGTACTTCTCCCTCCGGACAAGATCTCCTCTGTATCCCGGGCAGCCCAATCTCTGTCTCTGGCCCGTCCTCATTCCATTCAGGTCGCCATGCAGGTCCTGGGAAAAATGGTGGCATCCATCGAGGCAGTACCATTTGCCCAATTTCACCTCCGTCCTCTCCAAAAGGCCTTGATCTCAGCCTGGGACAACAATCCAGCTTCCTTAGGTCGCCGTTTTCTCCTGGCATCCAGAATCAGACGGTCTCTCAGGTGGTGGGCTGCAACGTCGTCATTGGATCAGGGAAGATCTTTCCTCCTTGCACACTGGCTGGTGGTGACCACCGATGCCAGCCTTCTCTGATGGGGTGGTTTACGAAGGAAGCCAGCCTTCCTATCAATATTCTCGAGATCCGAGCTATTAGACTGGCTCTTCTTCACTTCCATCATCTTTTGGCCAGACGTCCCGTCCGGATCCAGTAAGACAACGCCACGGCTGTGGCATACATCAATCGCCAAGGGGGCACGCGAAGCAGAAAAGCAATGCTCGAAGTAACGCACATTTTGCAATGGGCAGAGACAAATCACTCACTCATCTCTGCAGTTCATATGCCGGGAGTAGAGAATTGGGAGGCGGATTTTCTCAGCCGCCAGAGCATAGCCTCAGGAGAGTGGTCTCTTCATCCGGAAGTCTTTCATCAAATTTGCCAGCGCTGGGGCACTCCAGACATGGACCTCATGGCCTCCAGGCATTTGTAGCCCGATCCCGCGATCCGTCAGCCATCGGCTCGGACGCTCTAGTACTTCCTTGGGGCCAGTTTTGTCTCCCTTATAGCTTTCCTCCACTTCCGCTGATCCCAAGGGTCATCCGGAAGATCAAAGCCGAAGGCATTCCGGTGATCCTTGTCGCTCCCGACTGGCCACGCCGAGCCTGGTATGCGGAGCTGGTACACCTTCTCGCCGACGTCCCCTGGCGGTTACCAGATCGCCCGGATTTGCTATCCTAGGGACCCATTTGCCACCAGAACTCGAGGGTACTGAGTTTAATGGCCTGGCCATTGAATCCTGGATCCTAAGCCAAGCAGGTTTCTCGGGTCCAGTGGCTTCTACCATGATCAATGCCAGAAAACCTGCTTCCATATGCATCTACCATCGCATTTGGAAAACATTTTTCTCATGGTGCAAAGATAAGGGTCGTTCCCCGTTGATGTTTTCCATTCCCTGCATTCTGGAATTTCTTCAAGCAGGATTGGACTCCGGTTTAGCATTGGCTTCTCTCAAAGGCCAGATATCCGCTCTTTCCGTTCTTTTCCAGCGATGGATAGCTTCCAAGCTACAGGTCAAGACTTTCATACAGGGAGTTTCACATCTTGTTCCTCCTTACAAGATGCCTTTGGAACCGTGGGACCTCAACTTGGTCCTCAGCGCTCTCCAAGAGTCCCCTTTCGAGCCATTACAGGAGATTTTTCTCTCTCCTCTCTTGGAAAATTGCCTTTCTTGTGGCAATAACATCCATCAGACGGGTCTCGGAACTGGCGGCTTTGTCGTGCAAACCTCCGTTTCTGATTTTTCACCAAGACAAGGTGGTGCTCAGAACATCCCCGTCCTTGCCGAAAGTCGTTTCGGCTTTTCACCTGAATGAAGACATAGTTCTGCCCTCGTTCTGTCCGGCTCCAGTTCATCGTACTGAAAAAGCTCTTCACACTTTGGATTTAGTGAGAGCTCTCAGAAGATACATTTCCAGAACAGCATCTTTTCGCAAATATGATGCCCTTTTTGTGCTTCCGGAGGGACACAAAAGGTTTGCCAGCTTCTAAGGCCACAATAGCCAGATGGATTCGCTCAGCAATCCAAGAATCTTACCGCGTCAAAGGTCAGCCTATCCCGGCTGGGATCAAGGCACACTCCACTCGGTCAGTGGGGGCTTCTTGGGCCATCCGGCACCAAGCTTCCGCACAGCAAGTGTGCAAGGCTGCGACTTGGTCCAGCCTTCACACGTTTGTAAAGCATTACAAAATTCATACTCAAGTCTCTTCAGATGCGGCCCTCGTCAGATTCTGCAGTCGGCAGTTTCGCATCTGTAGGTTCCTTCAATCGCTTATTCCTGTAAGCATTGGGTGCGCGAGGTCTTCACCTGTTGTGATGTTTTTTCCCACCCAGGGACTGCTTTAGGACGTCCCATGGTCGTGTGTCCCCCAATGAGGCGAAGGAAAAACAGGGATTTTTGTGTGTACTCACCGTAAAATCCTTTTCTCCGAGCCACTCATTGGGGGACACAGCACCCACACTGTTAGCCTATTGGCTTATACTCTGTTTTGGTTTTGACTTATTGCATTTCTGTTTGTGAATTCTGTTTGTGAGCTCCTACTGCTTTGGCACCGAACTGGTTCAAGACAGAGCCAGCAGAGGGTGTATACTGCGAAGGAGGAGTTAACTTTTTATTATAATTCGCTTAGTGTCCTCCTAGTGGCAGCAGCATAACACCCATGGTCGAGTGTCCCCCAATGAGTGGCTTGGAGAAAAGGATTTTACGGTGAGTACACACAAAAATCCCTGTATTTCCACCTCCATGGTTGACAGTGGGGCGGTGTTCTTTGGGTCATAGGCAGCATTTCTCTTCCTCCAATCACGGCGAGTTGAGTTAATGCCAAAGACCTCAATTTTTGTCTCATCTAACCACAGCACCTTCTCCCAATCACTCACAGAATCATCCAGGTGTTGATTGGCAAACTTCAGACGGGCCTGCACATATTCCTTCTTGAGCAGAGGGACCTTACGGGCACTGCGGGATTTTAAACCTTTACGGCGTAATGTGTTACCAATGGTTTTCTTGGTGACTGTGGTCCCAGCTGCCTTGAGATCATTAACAAGTTCCCCCGTGTAGTTTTAGGTTGATCTCTCACCTTCCTCATGATCAAGGATACCACATGAGGTGAGATTTTGCATGGTGCCCCAGATCGATATCGATTGACAGTCATTTTGTATTTCTTCCATTTTCTTACTATTGCACTAACAGTTGTCTCCTTCTCACCCAGCATCTTACTTATGGTTTTGTAGCACATTCCAGCTTTGTGCAGGTCTATGATCTTGTCCCTGACATCCTTATAAAGCTCTTTGGTCTTACCCATTTTGTAGAGGTTAGAGTCTGACTGATTGAGTCTGCGGACAGGTTGGTAGGGGATCAAATACTTATTTCTCACTGCAAATTGCAAATAAATTTATGTAATTTATACAATGTGATTTTCTGGATTTTATTTTCTGTATTCTATCTCTCAATGTTAAAATGTACCTACACTTACAATTATAGTGGCCAAACTTACAGAATCAGCAAGGGATCAAATAATTATTTCCTTCACTGTAGGGAGCCTATAGTGATGAGCAAGCATGCTCGGATTAGGTGTTATCCCAACATGCTCGTGTGCTGAGTGTCTTTGGCGCGCTCAAAAAATTGTTCAGGTCCTTGCGGCTGGATGTCTCGCGGTTGTTCGACAGTTTGTTAGACAGTCGCAACACATGTAGGGATTGCCTAACAGCGGCGAGACATGCAATTGCAGGGACTCGAAGATATTTCTTGAGCACGCCGAAGTCACTCGGTTAGCACCCATGCATGGATAACACCTGTTCGCAGCAAGTTCACTTATCACTAGATTATTTCTTATGTGTGGGATTTTCTCAGAGAAAGTCTATGCTTGATCAGCCATATCTATGTGAAACCTGTGACAAAGCACATAGGAGCAGTACAGAAATTCACTTAGGACGTCCCACAACTTTCCTATTTGTGGCAGAATTTTTTTTATTTATTTTTTTTCACAAAAACATGCAAATGACTTGATAGTGGGTCTGTCTCCAAATTCCACAGTACAATCTGCATACATTGATAGAGCCCTCAGGTCTGAGGACAGAGGTCTGCTAAATATAAAAACCCATGTCAGTATGGCTGTATAATCCGGATTTTAAATTGATAATTTTATGGGTCCAATTAAACAGGTTCACAAATCCGAAATTATTTCTGTTCCCCTCAGCCTGACTGACAGCTGCAGCTTGTACTGAGCAGTGTGAGATCTCGGCAGGGAGGAGGAACACTGAGGGGCTGTCGGACTAGGTGGGCAGAGATTGAGCTTAAACTTTCAGATTAAGTTCACCATAGTATGTACAAAGTATCTGGGTGGGTCATTCCAAATATGAATATTTTTTTTTACCTGACGTCTTTAGATTTTTTTTTTTTTTTCATGAGGTACAACTGTAGTTAATTACAATTTAAAAGTTTTGAATTTTTTTCTTCATCAGTTAATTTTTTACAGACTTCTAAAGTTTTTTGAAAAAGCGCAACTTTTGGCCTGGTATGGCTTTACATTTTTTATCATATCTCGGGCTAAAATTAAAATAAAGAGGTGTGAGAGTCATCTTTTTTTTCTCAGAAAGGTACCGGCTTTCATTTGATATGTCACAAGACTAAGTTTCTTTATATTTTGGTTTGGAGAAATCAAATTCAAAATTTTGATGCGCAATTGTGAAAA
>VIAB01015543.1:34026-45797 GCA_009801035.1 Oophaga pumilio | reverse complement strand
CCTAATGCTCGTGGGGAGAATAAAATTCATTTTCTCACATTAGGTTACGTTCCAGGCAAAGAGGATGACCTTGTCGTGGCTGCAGGGCATACATGAATTGGTCAATATATGCGCCAAGTATCTTGGTTTTCTCTATTTTCTAGAGCAGTAATGCAATGCCAATTTCATATATTTCACGCTTGCATGCTATAGCGCTGCAGAGCACAGCTTTGTTAGTTATATATGGAGATGGCTACTCTTAGTATGCAACTCTTCACACCAGTTCTCTGTTTTGACGTGACAGTCTGTCTTTGATATTGGTGCTCTCTTGTGGAACATATAAAAATTAGTTACGGTAATTAAGAATGCCCAAACTGGATCTTTTGCGTAACTTGTACAAACAAAAGTAGAGGAGCTCCACTGACTACTAAAAAGGGAGTATCCAGGACTTTGGATTTTTTTTTCAGCTATGGAGCTAAGAACTTACTGTTAGCAACTACCTAACTGCTCTGCCCTACAACGACTCTTCTGGCTCAGAGTGGTCACAGACTGCTCCTGCCAGCGATTCTCCTGTTTCCAGTGACATGTCGACAGAGCAGCTTCTTCTGTTCAGCTCTGTCGATGTCATGCTGATTGACAACCGGCTTTCCGCTGCCTATCAGCATGACACCTGCAGTGACGTCAAGTCGACAGATCAGCCCAAAAGGGGAAGAGCTGCTCTGCTGATATGAGGTCAAATTAAGTCAGAGAATCGCCACATGAGCCTGAACATATCATTGCAGGGCAGAGCAGGCAGGCAGCTAGCAACTACCCATTGGTAAGTAGTTAGCCCCATAGTAAAAAAATTCCGGGGTTTTAGATAACCTAACCAGATGGAGTACTTAAAAAGGGATGGTGTGTGCATCTTTAGATTTGAAAATTATGCATGACGCGTTTTCCTCTGCTCTAAAAGCAGATACCGTACATAACAAAACTCTGATGGGACCCATAATATATGAGGCCCCTCTTCTTCCCTTTGCAATTATGCAACAGAATTCCGTTTGTTTGATTCTCGAGATGTTGCAGTTAAATGGAAGTGTGAATTTCGCCTTATATTGTAATTGGCCAATTTTAAGCAAATAAACTTTAATCCATTGAGTCACTTGGGACAGATGGGTTAATAGGGATACAGCCTTAGCGCTACAAATTTTTAATTGGGGTTTTCAGGCAATGCGTGGTTAGCATTCAGTCAGTCTCAGATTAATAAGGCCTGCAGCTAAAGCATCGATCTACAGGGAAGTGTTCAGTAGAACTTATCTAGGTTTTCTCACAACCATCTTTGCAATAGTTATTTTGAGTTAAAAAAAAAAATTAAGTTCAGATTCTCTAAATATTTGCATACATTTCCCTACGGTAGATTATTTGCTTTGCAGAGCCCAAAAACACACCTCAAGCAGTGCAGCATCTATTGTCCTTAAATAGAATCTGATACCACGTTTTTTCTACCCCATATGAGTAGAGCATGATATCGGGGCTGAGACCCGGACTCCAGCGATGTGTCAGTTACTGATCTGCTTTGCTGTCATTTTGGTAAAAATTACTGTTATCTGCTGCAGATCTAGCAATTCTCTGAATGCTGAGCTCTGTATAACCCCACCCTTGATTGGCAGCTATCTCCATATGTATAGTATAAACAGAAAGCTGTCAATCAGTGGTATTGGCGGAGTTATACTGAGCCCATGAATACGCTGGACTACCTGGTAGACTAGTCCTCTTGTGATAATCTCTTGCTGATAACAGTGATTTTATAAGAAAAAAAAAAAAAACACTATGCAGCCCAGTAAGGGACATATCACTGGACTCAGGGTTTTTGTCCTTTACCATGCTGCTCTCAGATTAGGTGGCAAATTCCCTTTAAGGCTGGGGTTATATGGCCACTTTGGACACAACACAGGTCACATGGCTTGGATTTTTTTTGCTACTTGATAATAAAGATGGCAGCACCCTGTGCATAACTATCTGACCTCATTAACCCGTTTTATGCTGCGATGTAGCAGCAGCATAGAGAAATCTTTAGCAAAATAGTCATGCAGCCGCAGTCTAGCACGTATAACAGGCATAGATTGAAGACTGGAAAATTGGATTGTGGAGGCAGGGTGCACTAGGCGGATCATCAGGGAATAGGTAAAATATGTCGTTTTGTTATACATTTAAAAAAAATAAAAAAATTATACCAGTATATAATTTTTTTTTTAATATTTTTTATGGCTCCTTGACCAAGTTGTAAATCAGTACCGATGCAATATAGAAAATGGACGGTTGTCCTGAAGTCTTTCCTGCCTGTGTAAAAACTGGTCTGAGGTGCAACAGGGGTAAAATGTGACCTGGCCAACATCTGCATAGGATTGACAGGTTTACAATCGACTTTCGAAAAATGGAGCTTCATGGTAATTTATGATGATCACATCTTGCACTTCTTTGTAGAACGAGTAACAACTTTTTAGGGATTAGTTTCTGTGAAGCCTGATGATAAAAACATGGTCAACATTCCAGATTCTCGCTGAACAGCAGAGGCTACGTCGCTCATACCCTCCAAAAAAACATATTCTCTACAGCAGCCCCATCTATGTAGCTCCAGTAGGCACAGCTGTGCAGCAGACCGCCCATCTGTTCTATATAGCCAGGTGGACAGCTGTATATATCTGCTAGACACAGATCCTACTTGGCCGAAATTGAGGTTTCGAAAACTTGCACTCAACTGCTAATTCATTGTAATGAATGGGGTAGAGAAGGACGGTCAGTTATCGACAATGGGAAAAATTCTGCAACGTGAATCGAGTTAACACAATGGACGTTCACAGGCCAAAAATATCTTAGGAGACGGTGACCAAGAATAAAATTTAAAAACACGTGTGGATTATGGGGTCATTTCTCCCACCCACACAGTATGTGTAAGATTCAGAGTTGTTAGGGGTGTATTTGTTGAGAAATTGGAAAATCTGATTTACAAATCCGCACAGCTATTTTCTATACGTAAAGCATAACAATTCAACCTATCCCTACATGAGCCAAAAACATAAGATTTAAAGAGTTAATCTCATCTAATAAAATAGTGGCATATTTGTCGGATATGTCATCACTGTAGGGTATTTGGGGAGAGGTCTAACCTCCACCCGAGCACAAAGCAGCCACAGTGTTGAGTCCTCTTGCAATTTTTTTCCTACAGAGTAGGGTTCCCGGACACTCAGCTGTGCCGAGAAGTGCAGCCAACCCTAGTCACTTGAATGGTACCACAGTGCAGTTCACTGCAAAGACTGTGCCCTGGAAATCCCTGTGTAAGAAAAGAAGAGCTAAAAGGTGAAGAACTAAAGTAGTCCTACAAACATTTCATCCATAGTATTAACAATAGATATTCAAGTGATATCCCATCAATTTACACAATGTAAGTACGTCTTTAAGCCAGCCATCAGATGAATAACAGGCGTTATAAAAATCTGTATGCCCGTTAAAATGCCATGTTTTTGTAATGTAATGAAAAAAATTAAAAAAAAAAAAAAAAAAGCATTTCAGGTCCCCCCACTTTTTCTGTCCCTTATAATCTCTACAGATCTATTGAGAAAAAAACAGATCATTTTGGAGGGGGAAAGTTTAAAAAAAATAAAGTCGTTGCATAAATGTGAACACCCTATAATTTAATGTGTGGTTGTGGTCAGAATTAGCCAATCACATTAAGGGTGCATTCAGATGTCCGTCTAAATTATATCACACAACATAATTCATGCATTCCTATGAAGCTGTGACGCTCGGGTCAAGAGTTAGTCTGTACATTGCAGTCCATGCTCAGACCAACTTATACGGACATCTGAAAGTACCCTTCAGCTCTTCTAACATAGTAGTCAGTACACAGCGGCCATCATTTAAAGGGAGTCTGATTAACCAAAGTTTAGCTGTTTTAGCAGGATTTTCCCCTGACATTCTTAGTTGCATTCTACAGCAAAAGCCTAATGGGTCTGTAAACCGCTTACAACACAACAAAGGGATCTCAGTGTTGAAAGTTATCAGTCAGAAGAGGCAAAAAAAAAATATTCCAAGGCATTACATATACTATAGAAAATAGTCATCAAGAAATGGCTTAACACAATAGTGGCATTACTTAGAAATGAATATCCCTCAGAATCTACCAAGAGACCTACAACTACATTATAGGAGCTGCAGGAATTTATGGCAAGTACTGGTTGTGTCATGCATGTGTTAATCTATGGGAATTCTTCATAAGTCTGGCCTGTGGAGTAGGGTGGAAAGATGGGAGCCTTTTCTTACAACATCCAACCCTGGCTAGGTTTTGCCAAAACCTACATCATGTCTGCCAAAAGCAAGTGGGAAAATGTGCTATGGTCTGATCAGACCAAAGTTGAACATTTAGACCATAATACCGAAAGGTATGTTTAGCGCAAAGCCAGGACTGCCCATTTACCAAAAGAACACCATGCCCACAGTGAAGCATGGTGTAGGTATGCAAGAATTGTATTTTGGGGCTGTTTTTCTGGCAAATGCATTAGTCAAGGTGTAAGGAATTATGACCAGTTACAAATATATACTATCCCGTCCATGTGACCTGGGCCTTATTGACCCTGGACGGGATAGTACGTCATATGCGATCAGCCACGCTCACGAGGGGAGCGCGGCTGATCACGGCCAGGTGTCAGCTGATTCTCACATATGACACCCGCACTATGTGCCAGGAGTGGTCACGGACCGCTCTCGACACTTTAACCCCCAGCACACTGCGATCAAACATGATCCATGCGTGCTTCCCTGAGACCCTAAGATGGATTATTCGGACTCGGGCTCAAGGTCCATCAGGTTTCAATGATAAAATCGACATGGCTGTGTTTTTGTGATTTTTTTTTTTTCTGATTTTTTTTGCAAAAATGTTTTTGTTTTTTTTGCTTTTCACTTGTTCATAATTAATGAGATGCTTTCACCTGATGTTTGGTGGGTATGACAAGGGCAATGATTGCTTTTAAAATATGTTGTGAGCTTTGTCCTACATATGACCTTTTGAAGCGCAATGTAAATGCAAAACGATCGTCGTCTGTATTTGCTCCATCGTTTTATCTGCCTGCTGTTGGTAACATGATGCCACAATAAAGGATTTTGTTGCACGGGACGGTATGTGCCTGTCCGCTTTCTTCTCTATGGATACCCAGATTCTTTTTCTTTGGAAGTGGCACCCGTTTTCCCTGATGTGTGTGCAGCTTCATTAAACCGAGGTCATACAGCTGTGCCTTCGTCCTGCTTCTCTTCTATGGTACGTGAAAAGAATGGCTTCGCCAGAAGATTGAAGTATTGGAAAAGTTCAGCTAGAGCCACTGGAAAGTCTATGTGATGACCTGAAGTGGGCGCTGTACACAGGAGATGCTCTTCCAATCTGACAGGTTTAGAGAGCTATTACAAGGAAGAGTGGGCAGAGGTTGAGAATTCTAAATGTGCCATACTGATAGAATCCTGCCCCAAAAGACTGAGCGCTGGCATAAATTTAAAAGGGTTCTTCAAAAAGGATTAAATTTAAGGAAATGCATATTTTTTCAATAAAGTTCTAATAACTGTTTACAAGTTGGAGCTTCTTACTGCTTCGGTTAATGTATGACTATATATTGAGTTTTATTTCTTTCTTTGAAAATAATAAAAAAAAGATTAAAATAATTTAAGGAAATGCATATTTATGCGACCACATTTTAGTTCTTTATTTTTCTTTTGCCACCCGAACAGCTTTCAATTTGTTTTTCAATTGATTTGTACAGACTGTGACATAAAAGGTGGAAAAAGTAATGAAGTGACAGAATGACTGCAGATTTTTGTGCCAAACCTGAATAGCCCCTTTAACTTATTTTTCTAACTATACTGCAGCAGCTACAATCTGGATATGGCCGGCGTCACACTGGCGAGTGTGATGCGAGTAAATCGCACGACTTTCTCGCATCAACACCCGGCACGGCCGCCCGCTCTCGGACCAGAGTGTACGGCTGCATGTATTTCTATGCAGCCGCACACTCGGGTCCGAGAGCGGGCGGCCGTGCCGGGTGCTGATGCGAGAAAGTCGTGCGACTTACTCGCATCACACTCGCAAGTGTGACGCCGGCCTATGTGATGGAATGGCGATGACCCTAATCAGACAGACTGCTGTTAAAGGGTTATGATGACAGAAATCAATAGCCTTTGTAGGACAGGATAAAACGCTGAATCCATAGCACTCGTCCAACTTTGCATCCTACAGATTTGTAGTCCAGTTAGAAAGCGAGCCACTGATGAGAAATTGTGCAGTTGTTCTAACTACTGAAAATAGGTATCACAACAGGAAAAACCTCTCCTGGGGAAAGTACTTTCTATTGGGAATACAATGTATTGCATGTAACAAGAGGTCATTTTCTGATGACACATCCCCTTAATAAAGATTCCAATATGCAGAATGCAGTATAATCCGTACAAAACACGAATGTGACCCTTCAGGATACGCCATTTACTAAACCGGGAGTGTGAATGATTGTTCTCACAACATTACCCTAGAGGCGATGTGACCCGATATTTAAGCCTTCCTTGAAAAACTCTTCTGCTGCAACGTCACTCCATAGGGACTTGCTAGGAACTCTGACACCAACATTTAAGACAAGCTCATTCATTTCCTAACAGGTCATCAGACTTGTATAAAATAAATCTATATGGCAAACTTTTCAGAAGATTTTTATTGATGCACAAGGAAGTACCGTACTTCATGACAGGGCTCTTAAGGATCCTAGCTCAGGCTCCCGATTCCTACCTAGATTCCCTTGAGCAAGTCTGTTACTATGAGGTTACTCAAGGCACCATACAACCACATCTGAATTCACTATCTAAGGATACTTGTACTTTTAGGAGTTTGACTCACCATCACTCTAGCTAATAAGTTCTTCAGTGCACTTCAGCTTCTTTATCACCATTTGTAATTAATTCCGAGTGCAGATCTGCTGTTAACCATTTGTCTGCTGCAAGCAGTAACAAACTACTCTCTGCTAATACTGCTGCTATGCACACAACTCTGCTGCAATAGCGCCTAATCTTCTCTGCAATACTGTTTTATCTGCCATCTTGCATACCATGTTGTCCTAGTCCTCATTAATACATGAGCCATCCGGCTCCGCTGTTCGGTCGGCTTTTTCCATGTTTCTTACCCTGACTTACAGCTTAGAGAATCCACTTCGCCAGGTAAGTCCATAATACTGAGGTACACTCAAGGTAGGCATACACAAAACGTATGACATCAACCAAAACGATTGATCACTGAGTGAAATCCAACAACAAATGCTCATTTTAGCCAACTTATAACACCTTAATTTCCAGAACATTGGTTTATTATTAGTCCATGAAAGATCATTTATTCTTTGCCCATTATCAATAAACATATAGAGGGATTAAATGTCAGTAAAATTTGTGTGGCTGATATTTATGTTTTGCTTTTCATTTTCCATTTCTTTAACTATAAAAAAAAAAAAAAAAAAAAAAAAAAAACGAAAATCTAGTTTTCATTCTAGTAAGTATGCCTAATGTGTGAACCCCGCTCTTGCACCATATCACTCACTGTGGGCGTGATAACACGATTAGTGGGTTAGTTAGTCTGGGGAAAACAACACCTCCATGACTAGTCCCCAATTAATTTGCATATCTCAAGTCCAGTTATAAAATGGATTTGTAGGTATATGTAAAAATCAGTAAGCCACAAAAAGGGCTTGTTAGGGAGCGTAAAAAAAGGATCAATAAATACATGTTGGTGGTTTGGGTGGCCTGGGACAGATAGCAGATTATCTTTAAACTGCAGCACAGACATTGTGTAACATTACTTTTAGGGGAATCTGACAGCAGCATGATCTAGGGACAGAGACCCTGATTCCAGCTATGAAAGTTTACTGTAGTTATGATAGAATTAGCAGCTTTCCATGCACGTTGTATAGTGACAGAAAGCTGCTAATCTGTGGTGTGGACACGGTTGGACTAGGAGGCATAAAGCAGCTTGTCCTGTAGTGATAATCTCCTACTGATAAAACACTCATTGTATTGAAACAGCAAACCACAGACCAATAAGTGAAATCAGGCTCTTTGCCGCAACATTATGATGGATTATCAGATTATACTGTAAAAATCTGCTGACAGATTGCCTTTAAAGGCGAATTGAGGCATATTTATCAAGCTTATTTTGTTAGTGTATTGGGGCAAGTTTCACTAATATTCTGTGCGTCATGACTTGCATCATATTAATTTTATATTTTAGATACTAAGGGGGCATGGCCTTATGCACAACACTGTGTGGCACAAAATGGATCAAAATTGCGGCGCATGTTTCTGCTACAAAGTACACCAACTCATGGCTGATATAAACTGAATCTAAACACTCTTAAATTAGACAGAAAACAGCATGAACCAGTCTGATCTAGAAGTGAATATCAAGGTTGCCAACCCATCCAGTTCTTAAACCCCTAATGTCCAGGTCTTCGGGTGCATTCACTTCAACCTTTTAGAGCAAAAACTCTGCAAAATCCACTAGAAGCAGAAAACCCATGAGATTTGATAAGAGACTTTCTGCTCCAAAAACTCAGGGCCGGTTCACAAGAGCGTAATTTTCTCCTAGAGTCTGGGGAAAAAAAATTAACAGCACATGGACCAATGTTATTCAATGGGGCAATGCAATGGAGCAATTTTTTTTTCCCTGACTGAATCTGCGTGTGAAAAAAAAACAGTAATTTCCAGGTGTTGGAGGAGACTTGTCCATTGTAGTCTATGGGTGCGCAAAAAAGAAAAAAATATCAGATTCCATACATAAAGCATCTGATTTTTATGAATATACTGCAATTCTTTTAACATGCGAAACTGTAAATGGTCTTGTAGAAAATGAAAAGCTGCTGTGTACAAACAGATTGTATACGGATGACAAGTGAAAAAATTTAAATTGTCAGAATTTTCTGGATGAAACTGACATTTTTTTTTACATGCTCATGTGAACTTAGCCTAAGGTAATGTTCACACGCTGCATTTTTTCCTGCGCTTTTTTTAATGCAAGTTAAAAGCTGCATTTTACAGTACCAGCAAAAGCTATGGGATTTTAGAAATCTCGTACACATGGTGTTTTTTTCCTGACCTAAATGGAAAACTGAGCGTTTTTCAAAACTGAAGCATGTTTTTTTCACCCATAGAAAGCAATAAGTGAAAAAATGACGCAAAAAAAAAAAAGCAGGCATCAGGTTTTGGTGCAGAAAACTCAGAATAATAGGCTCTAAACTGTATCAGTAAACACAAGAGACAAATGTACCTGGAAAACGCAGCAAATTCTGCTTTTTTTTTTTAAGCAGCTTCTTTACTGCCAACAGAGAAAAAAAAACGCAATATGTGAACAAAGCCTTAGGCTATGTGCACACCATGAGTTTTCGTGGCGTTTTTTTTTTAAGTGCGGAAATGCTCCAAAAACACGATGGAGTACTAAAGCATAGGTAATTCAATGGCAATCCTGAAGTGTTGTGCACACGATCCATAAATTTCCGTCCGAATTTGCAGCGTTTTATTTTCTGCAGCATGTCAATTCTTTTTGCGTTTCTGCAGTGTTTTTAACTCATTGACTTCAATTGAGTCAGTCAAAGCCGCAGCAAAACGCAGGTGTAAAAAGGTGTGCGTATTTGCTGGCAAAAACGCTGCAGAATTATCAAAGGAAATTATGTCAGGAGGAGGAGGAGTGTGCGCGGGCGGAGAATGTGTGCGCGGGCGGAGAATGTGCGTTTGTGTGTACTCATGCAACGAACAGCTCATATTGATTGTACTTAGGCGTCGTCTGATAGGACTACTACTCCCATCCAGCTATGAAACACGAACCAGGTAACATGACGGTTTGATGAGAAGCACTAAATTGTGCGAACTAAACCCCAAACCAGAAAAGACACAAACTCCATAATAAGAATGAAATAAGGAGAAAAAAAAAGGAGTATATAGCTAAAAAGATACTTTATTAATAGATATACAAAAGTAAATAATATAGACAATAAAAACACAGAGCACAAGGATAATGCTGTGCACCCGCCAACAGTAAACAGAGAGCGCTTATCTAATAAGATCAATAGTAGTAGCATTTGTGACAAAATAATCCAGAAATTGTATGAATAAATGCAGATAAGTAGCGCTTACCAATATATAAGTTGGAGGGTTAACAGCACCGGACAGGACCCAGAAAACCCCAACGTACGTTTCGCTTTTTTGTACAGATGCTTTCTCAAGGGGATGTGATGCTATGTCTGCTGTCACATATAACAGAGACAACATGAGCCGATGATGGGAGTATAGTCTCATCAACCAGAGCCTGAGTTCAATTGTAAAGAAAAAAATTATATAAAAACTGACATAATCACATACAATATACATACTCCCCGAACACCTAATCCCCGACACCCGCGTCTCCTGCAAACAAAAATAATAAACCAACATATACTCCCTGTCCGTCGTAGTCCATTTCATACCGAGTGTCCCATGTCGATGTCACCCAGCCGCCAGCGATACAGTGCGGGAGCGATTACCTCCTGTCAGTGTATCACTGGGCCGCCGTGAGAGTTCACCGGAGTACATCAGCTGATCAGCTCTGGTGCTCTCACGGAACCACTACGTGAGAAAGTTCTCACACAGCGATAGTGCTGTGAGAGCACCGGAGCTGATGAACTTCGGTGAACTCTCACGGCAGTGCTGTGATACACTGCAAGAGCGATTACCTCCTGTCAGTGCATCGCCGGAGGACGGGTAGAGCAGTCACATCTCCCAATGTTACTGTTCTACATGTGTGATCGCAGTAGGACACTCTGTATTAAATTGACTACGTCGGACAGGATACAGTAGTTTTATATGTTAGTTTATTATTTTTTGATTGTTTGCAGGAGACGAGGGCATCGGGGATTAGGCTTTCAGTAAGTATGGTTAATTTAGATTCAATAAAGGAGTCTGTGATTATTTCAAATAAAGGACTTTATTCTGGCTGTGTCTTTATTTACTATGTAATTATAGGATTAGCAATGGATAGGTGTTTTATAGACGCTTCTCCATTACTAACCTGTGGGCTTGATGTCACCTGACAATAGGTGAAATCAACCCCACAAATATGAACCCCACTCCCCATCCGCTACAGGCCAAGTAGGAAGAGCGAGGCTAAGTGCCAGAATTGGCGCATCTATAAGATTTGTTTTTAGCCTGGGGGGGTGCCAATATACATGGCCCCTCCCAAGGTTATTAATATCAGCCCACAGCTGTCTGCCTAGCCTTTGCAGGTTAGATTTTATAGGGGGACCCAATGTAAAAAAATTTCTGGGGTTTCCCTGTAAACTAGCTAGTAAAGGCTAAGCAAACATATGTGAGCTCATAGTGTGTGTGTGTGCGTGTGTGGTGTGACGGTGTACCGCTGGTAGTACCGCGCAATAGGTTGGTACCAGCTGCAGTTTCCATATTGAGATACCTATCACTTGGGTGTCCCAATATGGCGGTAAGTGAACTTCCTCCGCTTGGAATTCTGGGATACAATGACATCTGGACAGACAAGGAAATTAAAACATTACAAGGCAATTATATAAGGATATAATGTAGTACCAAGCCCGAGGTTTAGTAATGACCAGGTGTTGGCCAGATACCCTCATTAATAAAACGGAACACACACACACATAGTGTATGTGTACCGTTTTATTAATGAGGGTGTGTGTGTGTACCGTTTTATTAATGAGGGTGTGTGTTATGTTTCGGTAGCTGAGGAGTGCAGGTAAAAA
>VIAB01015542.1:52198-63001 GCA_009801035.1 Oophaga pumilio | reverse complement strand
TATGGTTTCAGGCTGAAGTTATTCAAGTTCCGAATAGCTCCACAACAAAGGAACAGACTAGCAAGCCGTGGTTCACAGGTTCAAATCCTAACAGGTTCCCCCCCACATATGGGGTATCAGGACAAATTGGACAACAACTTTTGTGGTCCAATTTCTCCTGTTACCCTTGGGAAAATAAAAAATTGATGACTTAAATATCATTTTTGTGGGAAAAAATAGGATTTTTTATTTTCATGCCCGGGCATTATAAACTTGTGTGAAGCACTTGGGGGTTCAAAGTGCTCACCATAAAGCTAGATAAGTTCCTTAGGGGGTCTAGTTTCCAAAATGGGGTCACTTTATTTAAAAAAAAATGGCTTGGGCTTCCGAGCAATTTTCTGCGCCAGAGGGGGAAAGCCAATGGCCGCGGGTCAATATTTGTAGCCTGAGAAGGAGGAAATACCCATGGCTCCTTCCCAGGCTATGAATATCAACCCGCATCTGTCTGCATAACCTTTACTGGCTTTTAAAATGGGGTACCCCCCAAAAATGAAGTAGGGTCCCCCTATACTTTATAGCCAGAAAGGCCATGCAGACAGCTGCCCGCTTATATTCATAGCCTAGGAAGGGGCCATGGACATTGCCCCCCCAGCTACAAATACCAGCCCGCAGTCACACCAGAAATGGCGCATCTATAAGATGCACCAATTCTGGCGCTTAGCCCCTCTCTTCCCACTCCCATGTAGCGGTGGGATATGGGGTAATAAGGGGTTAATATCACCTTGGTATTGTAAGGTGACATTAAGCCCGGTTAATAATGGAGCGGCGTCAATAAGACGCCTCTCCATTATTAATCTTATATTAATAAACGGTTAAAAAAGACACAGCCAGAAAAAAAGATTTTTAATGAAATAAAACACAACACGGTGTTTCAGAATTTTTATTGTACGGCCAGATCCTAGCAAAGCCATCAATCACCTGCAAAAATTTAAAAAAAAAAAACCTATACTTACCTTTCCAACGCATTCCCTCTTTAAAAATGAGTGTCCCACGATGATCACCCGTGGAGAGCTGCCACATCAGCAGACGTGACCGCTTTACAGGGCCTTCAATGACCGGAGATAACCCTCTTGCAGTGTGTCATTGGAGTTCACTTTACGGCAACATGGCTGTGTGAGAAAATTCCCACGCTGTAGTGCTTCCGTTAGTCACAGGTGAACTCATGTGACCTCCCGGTGGAGTGATACAGCGCGGAGGGTTATCTCCGTCACTGTATCCCTGGAGCCCCTGGAGAGCGGTCTCATCAGCTGTTGTAGCAGCTCTCCAAGGGAGATTGACGAGGGACCCTCGTTATTAATGGATTACGGCGGACACAAGGAGTATACGGTTGTGTTAATTAATATTATTTGCAGGAGACGAAGGCTTGGGGGAATTAGGTGTGTGCGGTGAGTATGTACTCTGTTATGTGCTGTAAGTTATGTGTATGTACTGTATGTTATATGTTGTATGTTCTGTATGTGTTTTATTTTTTTTTACATTCATCACATTAGCAGGATGATGGGAATACTACTTTCCCATAATCCGCTAATGCTTTCACTGTAGCGGGTATAGCCAGATGGAACAAGTAGTCCCATCGGACGATGCCCGCACAGCCAGCTGAGCCGGTACAGACCCCGCAACGCACCGGTAGAGGCTGGCACAGCCCAGCAGAGACCGGCACAGCCCAGCAGAGGCAGACACAGCCCCGCACAGGCCCGTTAGAGGCCAGCACAGCCCCGCACAGCTCCGGCACAGGCCGGCACAGCCCCGCACAGGCCCAAAAGAGGCCGGCACAGCTCCGGCAGAGCCCGCACAGCCTGGCACAGGCTCCATGCAGCCAGGCACAGGCCCCAAACAGCCCAGCACAGGCCCCGCACAGCCCCGCATACCCCCGCAAAATCAATTTTGGTTTCGTTTTAGTGCCCCGGTAAAAATGGCATGAAACTCTGAAAACATTGTTTATAGCTGTGAACTAGGAGTCAGGAATGCTTCCAGGGATGATCGCCATGATGTCCCTGTGTCATTTGAGCAGTGTTTCCATCATTTTCTGATGTTTTTAAACCTTGAAAGGACCACCAAGGGGGATCGCGGCAAAAATGCTTTGGTGTCCCATAGACTTATATTGGGCTCGTTGCTCGGGTCGAGTACCAGAGTATTCCAATCTGCTCGACCCGAGCAACAAGCACCCGAGCACTTTAATGCTCGATCATCACTACACAGTTCTAAATAAGGTGGTAAGCCACATCATCAATTGTTTTGCCCCACAATGTAATAACAACAGGCACCAGAGATGCTCAAGATGCTCATTAAGAGACACTACTAGTGACTGGACAAAAGACGCTGACCTGCCCTGAGCCGACCTGCACAATGTGACAGATGAGGACCAGAGGAGTATTTTTTTTTAGCATTTCGATTCACTTTAAATTTTCTTCTTGCCCTCTTTAACACAGTAAAATGACTGCCATTAAGGATTCAAGTGAATCTGATTTTTTTTTGTACATTTTTATATACCCTGTACCAATTAGCTGATCTCTAAACATGACCAAGGTAATTCAAAAATAATACAAGTTTAATATATAAAAGTCCAGACTGTCAAAGATTTAAATTACTACAGTATATAGATCCCATAAGAAAATAGCCACACTTTCATAAAGAATAAAATGGAATATTTATTGGATCGTGTTAAAAACATTTATCATTATATTAAACCTAAGAGTTTCAGGAAAGTCAGTAAAAGTGCTGGAACGTTTATGTTTGATATAATAATATATATTTTAGCACAATCCAATAAATATTACATGAATTGGTAAGCAGATTACTACTGTATAATAAAGCTACAGTATAAATCTGCAGATCATTTTCATAGTCTCCATGAAAGGATCTTTTAGCACCAACCTCAGATGTGGTAAGTTTGTGGCTCTCTGTTCTGTAGATCCCAATGGGAATGTCCCCAGATGATGAGCAAAGTTTCTGGTAGAGTCTTCCATAAGTCCTGATCCATAAGTCGTCCTCTGTAATTTTCATCTGAAGGAGCAGCATATTACACATATTAGTATACATAGGAAATACAGGGAAAGAGATGAACAGAGATTTACATTGTGTGGTGGATAGAGACGTAAATCAGATTCTGCCTCCAAGTCGCGAATAGTTAGATGGGTGCACATGTAAAGCCTCTCTCTATACACTTCTATGGAATGTTAAGATATAATGAAGCATACTTGTTCTACCATTTTTAGAGGGGTAAAGCTTAGAATCTTGTTTCTTCCTGATGTTTCAAGCAATGCATGATCCAAAGGCAAAGTTCCCAAGATGAGTTTTTTGTGAGCTTTAGATAATATATATTTTCCCTGAGCAAAAAATACAGCATCTTTATAATTTCAGCAAAATTCATGAGATTTACAGAAATCTCAAATCCAGTGTGCGTTTTTTATGTATCATACACAGGTCTGCGATGCGTGTTTGAAATCCACGACATGTCAACTTCTCTTGTGAGGACAATAAGTTTCTTGTGTGCATGTTTCCCATAGAATTATATTAGGTGTGTAAAATTCATATGCATTTTTAGTCTATTTCCATTGTGGAAAAGCACTATGAACACATCTAATGCACACATGACAGTATCAAAAAAGTTTTTTCAATGCCAAATACCAGGCAGTATAAAAAAAAGCAACTTTATTTAACCCCTTAACCCCCCGGAGCTTTTTTCGGTTTTGCGTTTTCATTTTTCGCTTGTTTTTTGCGGGATGAGTTGTAATTTTGAAAGACACCATTGGTTTTACCATGTCATGTACGAAAAAACGGGAAAAAAAATCTAAGTGCGGTGAAATTGCAAAAATAGTGCAATCCCACAGTTGTTTTTTGTTTGCCTTTTTTACTAGGTTCACTGAATGCTAAAACTGACCTGCCATTATGATTTTCCAGGTAATTACGAGTTCATAGACACCAAACATGTCTAGGTTCTTTTTTATCTAAATGGTGAAAAAAAATTCCAAACTTTATTAAAAAAAATTGTGCCATTTTTCGATACCCATAGCGTCTCCATTTTTATTGATCTCGAGTTGGGTGGGGGTGTGCATTTTGCATGCCGAGTTGACGTTTTTAATTATACCATTTTGATGCAGATACGATCTTTTGATCACCCATTATTGCATATTAATGCAATGTTGCTGAGACCAAAAAAACATAATTCTGGTGTTTTGAATTTTTTTCTAGCTACGTTGTTTTTTTTATTGATAGATCGGGCAATTCTGAACACGGCGATACCAAATATGTGTAAGTTTGATTTTATTTTTATTGTTTTATTTTGAATGGGGCAAAACGGGGGTGATTTTAAATTTTATATTATTTTAGTTTTTTAATAATTTTAAAAACATTTTCTTTTTACTTTTGGCATGCTTCAATAGTCTCCGTGCAAGACTAGAAGCTGCCACTACCCGATCAGCTCTGCTACATAGGGGTGATGATCAGTTTGCCTCTATATAGCAGATTTACTGACTTGCTATGAGCGCCCGACAACTGGGTGGCGCTCACAGCTAGCCAGCACTGACAACCATAGATGTCTCCAGGAGACCTCCAGTTATCATGCTAACACACCGGTGACCTGTGATCACGTGGCACAGGTCACCGGTGAGCGTATTTCTGGGGCAATTGCCCGAAGCGCTTGTTAAATGCCGCTGTTACTGTCAGCGTTTGACAGTGGCATTTAACTAGTTAATAGCAGCAGGTGGATCGCAATTCCACCTGTGACTATTGCGGGCACATGTCAGCTGTTCAAAACAGCTGACATGTTCCAGGAAAGATGTGGGCTCACCGAAGGAGCCAACATCAAAGGGAGGGAGTCCGACATCGGCGTACTATTACGTCCGATGTCGGAAAGGGGTTAAAACATGATAAAAAGTGTAGATCAAAAATGCTATAAAAATGTAAGTAAAAATTAACAGAATAACCTAATTTACTTAATAAGTGCAGAAAATCTCCAACATCAAAAATTCACCAAGTACATAATATGGGAATGTAGCCTAAAAGACAACATTTTTCTTTCTTAACCCTAATTATCAATCAGACTTGATCAATATTAGGCAAATCACATATTTATATAATTATTAGTGATATTTTGTTCTGTTTCTTTTTTACTGGTCTGAATAAAACACTAACATCCATTAAAAAATCACTGCATTTTACAGTGCCAGCAAAGAGCATGAGGTTTAACGATTTCTCATGCACATCCCATGAGATACAGTCGGCACGGAAAACATTCAGACCCCTTCAAATTTTTCACTCTTTGTTTCATTGCAGCCTTTTGGTAAATTCAAAAAAGTTCATTTTTTTTCTCAGTAATGTACAGTCTGCAACACATCTTGACTGAAAAAAACAGAACTGTAGAAATTTTTGCAAATTTATTAAAAAAGAAAAACTGAAATATTCCATGGTCATAAGAATTCAGACCCTTTGCTCATACACTCATATTTAAGTCACATGCTTTCCATTTCTTTGTGATCCTCCTTGAGATGGTTCAACTCCTTCATTGGAGTCCAGCTGTGTTTAATTAAACTGGTAGGACTTGATTTGTAAAGGCACACACCTGTCTATATAAGATCTCACAGCTCACATTGCATGTCAGACCAAATGAGAATCATGAGGTCAAAGGAATTGGTCAAGGAGCTCAGAGACAGAATTGTGGCTAGGCACAGATCTGGCCAAGATTAAAAAAGAATTTCTACAGTACTTAAGGTTCCTAAGAGCACAGTGGCCTCCATAATCCTTAAATGGAAGAAGTTTGGGACCACCAGAAGTCTTCCTAGACCTGGCCGTCCAGCCAATCTGAGCAATCATGGAAGAAGAGCCTTGGTGAGAGAGGTAAAGAAGAACCCCAAGATCACTGTGGCTGAGCTCCACAGATGCAGTAGGGAGATGGGAGAAAATTCCACAAAGTCAACTATCACTGCAGCCCTCCATCAGTCGGGCCTTTATGGCAGAATGGCCCAACGGAATGCTCTCCTTAGTGCAAGACATATGAAACCCACATAGCGTTTGCTAAAAAACACATGAGGGACTCCCAGACTATGAGAAATAAGATTCTCTGGTCTGATGAGACGAAGATAGAATTTTTTTGTGATAATTCTAAGTGGTATGTGTGAAGAAAACCAGGCACTGCTCATCACCTCCCCAATACAATCCCAACAGTGAAATACCCATATGGCATCATGCTATGGGGTGCTTTTAAGCTGCAGGGACAGGACGAATGGTTGCAAATGAACGAAACTGAATGCGGCCAAGTACAGAGATATCCTGGATGAAAACCTCTTTCAGAGTGCTCTGGACCTCAGGCTTGGCCGAAGGTTCACCTTCCAACAAGACAATGACCCTAAGCACACAGCTAAAATAACAAAGGAGTGGCTTCAGAACAACTGTGTGACCATTCTTGACTGGCCAAGCCAAAGCCCTGACCTAAATCCAATTGAGCATCTCTGGAGAGACCTGAAAATGGCTGACCACAAACGTTCACCATCCAACCTGATGGAACTGGAGAGGATCTGCAAGGAAGAATGGCAGAGGATCCAGAAATCTAGGTGTGGAAAACTTGTTGCATCTTTCCAAAGAAGATTCATGGCTGTACTAGCTCAAAAGGGTGCTTCTACTCAATACTGAGAAAAGGGTCTGAATACTTATGACCATGGGATATTTCAGTTTTTCTTTTTTAATAAATTTGCAAAAAATTTTTACATTTCTGGTCTTTTTGAGTCAAGATGGGTTGCAGAGTGTACATTAATGAGAGAAAAACAAACTTTTTTGAATTTACCAAATGGCTGCAATGAAACAGAGTGAAAAATGTAAAGGGGTCTGAATACTTTCCGTAGCCACTGTATATCTACTGCATGAACTGGTTAAAGGTGGGTTTGAGATCAATTCATGCTGCAGATATAGGGCCGAGTTTCGCAGCAAATTCTTTCAGTGAAAACGTAGCCATATAATAAAAGTCTGTAGACTAAGTCCATTATCATTGGTAGCAGCAGAGGCTCCAAAATCATGGTGAGATATACTTAATTGGTGAATTCAGACACATTTCCAAGTAAAAACTAAATCACAAGACTCTGACTATGGGCAATATTACTATATACTGTATATCCAGAAAATCAATAATGTCGCAGTTTGGGTTTATGTATATTTATGAGCCTGTGGTTGTGCAAAGGAGCATTAATATAAATGAGAAATAAACCAATTATAATTAAGAATAAGGACAGATGGCAATTATTCTGACTTTATTTTAGGAAAGTTAATTAAGGGATGACAGTTATTTGCTTTTTTGAGGCACTGGAACTATACATCATCGCTTAAACTTCTTTCTTAGTTCTTTCATCAATCTCAAATTGTTGGAAAAAAACTTCTTCAAAACAAGTTCTGAATGCGAGATAATGTCGTCGGAGTAGATTTGCCTCTCGCTAAGAAAACCTGCAGTTTCTTTCTTCTGAGTCTACTAAAGATAATCCTGTAATAGACTTTTAGCCATATCATTTGAAACTTACAGAACAAAGAAATCCAGACCCCGGCGTGGTGTCCAAACCCAGCAGCAGCCTTGTGATTGAGATCATATAATCTTTCACAAATGACTATGAAAGGAAAGCAAATGTTAGTGCTTGGGCTACAAGTGTGTGACGGGAACTTTAATCATGATAATGCAATGGTTTACGTGAGGCTACGATACGCTAAAGTCTACCCAGCAATTTACATGAAAAACAGTTAATGTACGGAAATCATATGATAAGAAAGCCAGTAAATAAAAAGAAAACATGAGATATTGTGTGCATCCGGAAGCAGAGCTTCTATCAATGGCTCCGAAAGACAATCATCAGATTTGTATTGTGCTTTTTATAATTAGAACTTACGCACATGGGAAACCATTAATGTTTCTGCCATATTGTTTTAATTTCAGACCATATATTAGAGTAGGCTTTTCTAAACATCGAATCACACTCAGACCAATGATATTCTATGGTGCTTTGTACGTGTCCAATTTATTCATCAAACCAAGTGTTTCTGAGAAAAAATATTGCAGCATGCCGTACTTGCATGTGATATTCAGATCGTACTTGTCCATGCAAGTCAATGAGTCCATGAAAAAATTGGTTCTAAACAGTACTCATATAGGAGTTATAGGGTACCACTTCTGCACCAAGGGATTCACCTAATCATCACTGGGTCAGTCTGAGTCCATAATGCAGTAATGCACATGATGCTGAGAACGTTGCTATACAGATGAATGAGGCCCCTACATACTTGTGTTACTACAAGTGGAATTCTTCTCATTTTTAGGGGAGAGCATCTCAACACATACAGCATCCAATGGAGATTTTTTGACTGGGAACAGATGCTGTGTGCCGCCCAACAGATCAGTAAAAAGAAGACACTGAAGTGTGGAGCTCCAGCATGAGTGGCGTATTGGTGTAAGGGCTCGCTACTACGAGCATATAAAACGGATTAGTGATGTCCAATTAAAAATCGTATTGCATTCGACCAAATGTTATATTATGGTGCAGTACAGATCTGCGATTATTTTCTCATGCCGATTCAGTATGAGACAATCGCAACATGCTGAGAGTGCATTCATGCAAGTCCGCGGAAGCACACATTTGTACAAGTTGGCGGACACCTGAAATGGAGGAGATGGAAAAATTACCTTTTCCATCTCCTCTACACCTGTGCTGTGGTTTCTCTCATGAAAGATTATAGGAGCACAATGCGCTGACACCAGGCTCACACGTTGACAGAGTTTAAGCTGAGTGTTTTATGCATAATCGTCCCGATTCTCCAGCACAAGAGAATATACTCTCATATGACTATGATACAATAATAAGCCTTCTGGTCCATATATTCTCTCTGTCTAAAGACAAGTAGACTTACTATTGAGCCCATACTCCACTTTGTATGCAGAGCTCATGCCGGAGCTGAAGGCTTTAGAACGGTATTTTGACTGATTTACAAGGGTATCAGGACTGTTCAGCGCCTGCTGCATATAAAAACAGTTATTCACATGGTTCAGGTGTTTTTGCCATAAAGTTCCTCAACAGTACCATTCCTCTGAACCATCCCCACCAATTAAGCATGTGAATCCACCTATACATTGCTTTCTTGTTAGGGCAGGTTCATATCTCGTACAGTATGTGATCTATATCAGACATATACGTATTTGGGGATTATAAGAAACACCCCAAATTTTGAGGCGAAAAATTAGAAAAAAACTTATTTTAATAAAATGGTGGTGCCTCTTATAATCCATGTGTCTTATTGCTAACCAGGGGTGGTGGCTGCAGTGAATCGGGGTCCCAGGGTTGCTGCTGGAGGAGGCAAGAGTGGCGCTTTGCTGCAGGCCACAGGCTGGGATGAGGGGGTGTTCCGATGTGCTCCGCTGTGGGTGAAATTGGCTGCAGTACTCTGTGGTGAGGGGTGGCTCTGTCGGCATTTTGTGAAAGCCCGGAGCCCCCTGCATTATCCATTACTGCTATGCAGTGGCCTCCGGGAAAATGGCCGCCGAGCCGGCGCATGCTCAGATTGAAATCTCAGCAACGAGATCTCGGGTACCGAGATCTCATCTTCCTAGAACTCGTTGCCGAGATCTCAATCTGGGCATGCGCCGCCTCGGCGGCCATTTTCCTGGAGGCCACCGCATCGCAGTAATGGGTAATGTGTGGGGCTCCTGGGCTTTCACAAAATGCCGGCGGAGTCCCCCTGCACCACAGAGCACCGCAGCCATTTTCACCCACAGCAGCGCACATCGGAACACCCCCTCATCCCAGCCTGTGGCCTGCAGTAACGCACCACTCCTGCCTCCTCCAGCAGCAACTTTGGAACCATGCTCCACTGCGGCCAGTAAGGTATATCTGCGTTATAAGACACTCCCCCATTTTCCCCCCAAATTTTGGGGAAAAAAGTGCGTCTTAGAAACCAAAAAATATGGTATATGTATTTATCAAAATTCCCTATAAAACTCATAAAACTAAATGGCATGAAACTGTGCCAAACCTTTCTTAAAAATATTTAGTTGTACACAACTTGTCTATGTTTTAAATGGTTCAAAGCATGGAGTTGGCACAAATATACATTTCTGGATTTGTATTAGTCTGCAAATCGAATAGTATGGTATACATTCTTATCTTTTAGGTCAGACCGGGGCTTATCTACTGCATTACAGAATGCTGTAGATAATCTCCAAAAGGCAGTGGCCACATCTTACAGAGGCAAAACGAAGTGACAGGTTCACTTTAAATTTTACAAAATCTCATTCCTACTTTGCTAAGAAAATCCAACACGTAAACTGACCCACACTGCTAATTTCACACTGTGTAATGCAAAAGATGAAAACTGTGCTAAATCCACATTTTTGCCAAAGTCTGCAATGAACATTTTATAGTTTGATGAGGAGTTTGCTGCAGATTTGCACATACCTTAAAGACTAATAATTCACCAAATCATCTTTCTCCATACATCTGCCTCCACAAACATAACAGAATGTCATTTTCATATAGTTTGCTCTAATTGATTTTCCCTGTATCATTATGAAATACCTGATATAACAATGTATCTAACATGCTGATACTGAATACTCTTCCAGCAGCAAATGGAAGGCGAAACATGAATGCCAGATTTGATCCACGTTCTCTCTCCTTCTGAAAAAAAGGAAGTAAGTTAAAAAAAAACATTTGGCTTAGAAATTGGATTAATCAAATTAATGCATGTTTCTTTCTTATATTTTACACCATGTTCCAAATTATTATGCAAATGATATTTTTC